>JAQIWX010001434.1:0-10313 GCA_034696785.1 Lepidocyrtus cyaneus
TAAGATAATATCTATGAATTTTTGTGGTAAAAGTTATGAAATGCTCGTGGAAGCTCTTGGAAAATGGGGATGGAATGAAGTCATTCTTTGTTATTTTTTTTAGCAGACCCCCCCCACATCTGCGTCGTATTTGAAGGGAAAAGAACAACAAAATTTGTACCTACCTACCCATCTCTTTCCAGCATGAAGTGAAAACATTTGGAAGTGGAAGGCAGTGGGAAAAAATAAGACAGCAGGGAAAAATGAATAAAGAAAAGTAAAAGAGCCGGAATGAAAGAAACTGATACTTTATATTTGATGTTGTTTTTGAGCAGTGTTGCATTGCATTTGGCCTTTCACGAAGGAGAAAAAAAATGGATTCCGTTTTTATTTTTTAGTTAAGTTTAGTCCTTACCTATGTATGTTGTTTCAACTTCCACCGACATATGTACATGATGGGTGTGCCGGAGAAAGTACGGCGGCGGCGGTGCTGCTGCACGACACACTGAAAATATATTATTATTACCGTGGAAAAAGGTCGAATCCTTAAAATGAATGTGTGTGTTTTTTCTTCTTTCTTTGAAAGATGCCAACTTCATCTTGATATGATATCTATACTGGAAGGGAAAACAGATCATAACATTACATTACACACGCGTTGGCTCTGATCCTTGAAAAGGAGCAACTCTTGCTATTTTGTTGAAAAAAGCTCCAGTAAACACATCGTATGTGTTATCCCAGTATTGGAACTTATGTAGTTTCGCATATTGTGCAGCTGCATCATCCACTCACTCCTTCCTATCGTCAAATCTGTAGGGTCCTGAAATATTCGGATTGTTTTTGTTTTCTTGGAAGTTTTGCATACATTTTACAAGGGCGAAGGAGTGAAGATGTTGTATCATATTTTTTTTAGTTATCGTTGGAGGCGGATTGGAATTGGTAGCCACTGTCTTATCCTTTGCTTATCGACAAAATTTTCCTATTTCAGTAGAAGAAAATTTATGTTCCTGCATGTTGTGAACTGCATGCATCATCTGGATGTTTTTTTGAGAAGGAAAACGGGAAAAGGAAAATGGATGGCCTTTTTTCCTGGTGTAATGCATAAACCATGGGCATTTCTTTCATGGCATGTGTTTGACTTACTTGGGTCTGGGAGGGAAAGCAGGGAATGAGATTCACAAGTTTGGTGAAAAGGAGTACAAGAAAAATGGTACGGTTGGGACGGGAGGAGAGGCTCATAAAGAAAAAGATACGTAGGTGCACACCCAGCACAGCACATACATTGTCCATTTATACGAGTTTGCTGAGCATTAAGCGACTTTTACTTTCTTCCCAGGAATCCATCTATGAGTAAAACTGATACGGAATTAAGTTGGTGATTTGGCTGGTTTCTCCGGCAGCCCTGTCTGATCTTTGGGGTAGAGAACAGGGACTTACGATGGAACGATATGTGTATGGATTGGATCACATGGATACGTTGTATAAGTTGGGAGCTAGGAGTTATAATGTGTGTATGTAGTAGTGAGACTGTTAGATTACAAAAGGAAACACGCAATATGCCAAAGATCGATATCATAGAGGACATTGTACACACAAGCACAAACATGAGCAACAGAGAGGCGAAAGAAAGAAAGAAAGAAAACAAGTTATGACTCCACAAAGGAGAAAGCATCAGCCACTATACTATATCCATCCTTATCACATCACACTATCTATTCACTGCTATGTCTGTATGGTTAGTGTACGGTATCATGTGCGTGTAATAAAATGGAAGGCGATAAAAAAAGTTATGAAAAAAAAAAACATGTTAAAGTTAAGTTAAGTGAATGGATTCATTTTCCGTTCAATTCCGTCGTCCCATGCTTCGAACCAAGCATCACTTGGTGGAGGAGTCAAAAGAATGCCTAACTACTATCAGCATCAGAATGTAAAGAAGCTTTCCGTTCGACTGATATTTTTTTTAAACTTGCTAAAAATTTGGAAACCCATTTTTTTTACCATAGTGGCCCTTTTGTTTTAATTTGAATGTAAAAATCATTCTCGTCAAAAAAAAAAGAAACTACCCAGCCATATATATCGTTCCTTTCTTAATGTAGGATTATGTTCAACAGTTTCAGTGACTGCAAAAAATAGACATCAGGCTAGCCACCCTGAATGAATAGTACCAGCTTCAGAGTCTGGAATGCTTCCCACCACTCACTCGCTACACATTTCTCAAGCAGCGTCACTCCAGTGAAGAAAGTGAGTTTTTTTAGAGTAACTGCTGAGGAAGATTGGATATCTGAAACCTTTTATTTTTCAAGTCAGACTAGACCCTTTTTGTTTCCGATGCTCAACTCAAGCCAGTAATTTTGTCTCCCACTAGCCTCCCATCCTCTCTTTCAGGTCGTTCCCTTACCTCTTCCAATCCCATGCCAAGGGTGTCATTAAAGTGGGGGACGGACGGAAGGAAAAAAGAAAATTTGCATTTACGGTAATGGGTATCAAAAGTCAAGTGACTGTGGTTGGTTTCCCTTGTGCTCCTTCCTCCTTCCTTTCCCTCCTTTGTCTGCCGAATCACATTGTTTAATTTACTTAATAACATTAAAGCTTCATCAATGAATGAAAGGAAGCCTGTAATAAAAAGGACGCTACTGTGGTGGCAAGGTAGTAGCACTGCGCTTTCTACATCGCTGTCATATAGCACATTCAACCTCCGAATATTACTTACGTTTCTCCCCCCACATCCTCCATCTAGATTTGCAATGTGGCCGGGTTTTTTTCTCCCTTGGAACATCATCTCGCTATAGTCGTTTCAGGAATGAGGTTATAATCTGATCTTATGCTAGCGGATGGGAGCTTCTCCTCCTGAAAAAAAAAAACTTTCTTTCTATATGCCTATATGTATGAGGGAGAGCGGAGCGCTTTTTACTGGAGAAGAAAATGATTATGGTGATGGCCAGGAAGAGGAAAAGTGTAATTTCCTCAAATCTGCTTTCATGTCTTCAATAACTGATTGAAGACAACGAGGCAGGTTATGTTATATGTAGTTAGTAAGTATATAGTTTGGTTCCCTACCTATGACTATTACTTACTTTCTTTCACCTTTCTTCCTGTATGTGGGAGGGGGGAGTATGTGGGTAGGTGGCGGTGGGGCATGGCGTTTAGGAAGGACATAACCATAGCAATTAACCACGATTACTTTCCTCTCCTTAGTCCTCATATAATCTTAAAAAAGAGTTTTTTTTTGTGTAAGCCCATTGTCAACACGGCACTGTCGCGTCGTCGTGTGGAAAAGGGGCTCTTCTCCACGGGAAAAGAAACTGAAAGTAGTTTCGCGAGTGACTGCAAACATGAAACTTTTAGCCGGAGGATTATTAATCATGCGATCTTTTTTTTTATCTCACCAGTTTTATTAAAGAGAAGAGAAAGAAGACGTGAAGTGGAGACACTTTTTTTTAAATATTATAGATATACATATGGGCACACATACTCATATTCAAGTAAGAAGGCATGACTGTCAGCAATATGCTTGAGTGAGTCCCCAAACGTCAGATTAATTAGGGCGATGAATGTATTGCACTGTATTTAACCATGTCAGAGAGGAACGGCTAAATATACATCTTCAAGAAATGACGCGCTTCCAGGTAGAACTGTAATTGCGTCTTCGATATTGGAACTTAACTTGGAGCAAATACTAATAGCTTTATACTCTATCGGGCAGCAAGTCTAATATTTGATGATATTATTACGATGTAGATTAAACGCTGGGTTAAATAAGGAACATACCTAGTTAATCGTTTCAATATTTATTCATGATGATGATGATGATTGTTTAGTTTATTTATACAGGACAGTGGTGCCCAATTATGTGTTGAGTTAGTTGGGAGATTTAATATTATGTCATTATAATAGTCCATTCCACATTGCCACTTGCCAATAATTTTTTTTCTGCTATTCATTATGTAATCCCTTTCATTTGCATCCATTTTTTTTTGTTCCCCATTATTAAAGTGGTTCGGAGGAGGTTGTAAAGTATGTCAAGGAAAAAGTAAGCGACTAAAAGAAAAGTGGTTTACTTTGATACATTCGTCCATTGTATTGCTGTCAGATGAATGGACTATCCTTATGCTTATAGTAAACATACTTGGTTAATTTTTTTTGTTCGAAATACAATTCTAGAATGAATGTAGAATGAATTTCAAAGGCTATTATGAAAATAGTTCAAACCCGAAGACAATAATTGGAATTGAGAGTTTTACAAAAGAGACTATCCACAAAAAGGGAACTGCAGGGATTGGAATCCTTCCAGAATTGAGTTTTTCTTTTCTCTCTCTCCCTAAATTGCAATAAGTAGCAGTGGGGAAACTCCATCCCTTTCTATTTGCATAGATAAAAGGTTTTCTCCCATTTAAAAAAAATTCCCATCTCCCTCGGCGGAGTAGTCATTTTGGAGCTTGGCTGCAAAGCTTCCCATCTACTATGACCGTATGGGAAAATTGCAACTTTTTGGCACGGCCAAATAATCCTAAAAGTTTGCTACCTACTACCGATATTTTATAATCATATCATCGTATTGAAATAAGAGATTACATACCTAATATAGGATCGATGTAGGCCAGGCATATAGCTCAAATGCTTCATTGTAGATCGGACATATAATACGTGGGAGTGCTGGAAATGGGGGGAAATTAATGAAAACTATTTTATAATTGAAGTATGTATGGTTTTAATAACCATTTTGGTTTTTTTTTCGGAATTTACTCATCGATAACGAAGTTGTCATTATAACTTACATGCATAGTCAATTGAATAGTGGTTTTGGTATGAAGATGATCAAGTAACAAAATATGTTTTTTTTTAATTCATTGCCGGATTGATAAAGAGTAATGAAATCGTTTTGTAATGAATTCCAACTATTTTATCTCCCATTCATTAATAGTATTTTTTTTCGTGAGCT
Source organism: Lepidocyrtus cyaneus (assembly GCA_034696785.1). Classification (NCBI taxonomy): domain Eukaryota; kingdom Metazoa; phylum Arthropoda; class Collembola; order Entomobryomorpha; family Entomobryidae; genus Lepidocyrtus; species Lepidocyrtus cyaneus. The sequence goes on from JAQIWX010001434.1 coordinate 4,919, forward strand.
GGCAATGAGGAAGTTATTCTTCCTCTATTTAAAACAAAAACACTTTGCGATTGAATTCATTGAATTCCCTATAAATATTTTTTTGTTTGTGTGATGTTGCTTTTTACCATTTGATGTGTGGTGTGGTCGTGATTTTTTTTTGTTCCTCCTCCTCCCCCAAACACTACCAACCATCCCTGGAACAGTGAATCACTGACTTCACTGTATATATCAATGAATGTTACAAATACCTTGCAAAAATATTTTAAGCTCTTGCACGATTAAATAAATTGTAGTTGGAACGGCTATAAAAAATGGAACAGAAATATAAACAAGAATGCTCATAAGTAAGTATGAAGGGTATGCAATGTATTCGTTCGTAGTTTGAAAAAAAAATGCTCATTTTTGTTTTGCAGCAGCGTTTCTCCCTTTAAGTTGGAATGCTTTCCTCAAATATGTTGGTTCATCGATCAAGTAGTATCTCTGGAACTAAAAGTGAAAGCTGAGCAAAGCAGTAATGCTTTCTCCCGAATTCCAAAATACTCTGAGCAAAGCAAACAACCTTTCGCCATTCCTTGTTAATATCATCGTCATCATCATCATCATCATCATTTATTTCATATCATCTATTTATATATTTTTTTTTTGAGGGATACACAACTTTGTCTACTGTGTAGCATATCATATCATTGTTGCCATGTATGTTGCCATCCTCTTTCTTTCTATATATGTATGTGGTTGGGTGCAAGTAATGAGATATCCGGTTTTATGATGGCATATCTTTTTACTGTAATTTTTTCCTCTCTCGTTTTTTTTCTTCTTTAGGGCGAGAGTGAAGAGTGGTCTCCGTATAATTGGAATCGAACCCAATACCGACAAAATGTGGAACATCACCACGGACTTCAATCCGAGGCGAACTCATGCCACGATTACGGCAGTGAGGAAATTCGATCCCCGTTTCCAGGATCCAAAAAGGTAACAACATTATCATGACGTGAAACTTATCTACAATATATTTTGTTCTGTTGGCTGCTTTTTTATAACACCAATTGCATCCAAGTCTGGAAGCTGTCGCTCCTTCCTGCCAGTACTGCTTGGGAAAAATATCTAAAAAAAAAAGTTATGTTACGCTGGAACAACAAAAAAACCTTAACTGTTTTATCTGTTCCGCTAAAAATGAACGCAACTCATATGAATGGGCTGAGAAAAACACTAGTATAGCTTGTTTCTATGTATGTAGTCATTTTTTCCCTCCGTTTATCCAGAAGCACCAGTGGAGCTACAGGATATTTTGTTCTATACATACACATTTCATTTCATTCATTCATTCATTCATCCAACAATGTACATGAGGACGATGCACCAGCAGCAGCAACAAAAGACAATGCGCTTTCACTAACGCTTATTTTCTCCATAGTTAATAGTCCCCCCATCCTCTTCCCTCTCTCCCTCTCTTTCTTTTCAATTTGCATAATAACATTTTTTGTTTCTTCCTTGTCCTTTTCTTCCCTCCATCCTTTTCTCTAGTGTGTGTGTGTGTGTCTGGAGGAGGAAAAATGAAAGGATAAATTTATTCCGCCATCATTTACTAACAAAACGCGCTATACATATGAGTACATCATGCCTTACAACCATCTGTAAATGCTTTTTTAAACTGTTAAGCATTCTACTCTCAATATCTGTATCTGTACCAAGTAATAAGTAGCTCAAGCTTAAAAAAAAATGTTTACTTTAAAAGCAGACGATAGGATGAAGGTAGTACAGATATAAGTGCATGGGTGGATTCATTGTTAGTTTTAAAAGTACACCGTGGAAAGGCCCTCCAAACGCAATCCAAATTATAAAAAAGGACTACTAATATATCAGCCAGTTTCAGTTTACCTTTCTAGTCTTTCCTTTTGTCTTGAAAAGGAAGTAAGGTATGTACCTATGTGTGAAGGTAATATACCGCGAGAAAATCTTTTTTTTTCTTCTTTTTTTTTCAAAACCAATATACCTACGCTAGCGCCACGTATATATTTAATATACGTTAATATAACTGCATTAGGCTTTTCGCTTGTACTATGTATGTGCCTAACATGCATTCGGCTAGTTCTTTTTCCTCCTCCTGTGTGGTGTAAACTAAGTCTGCCTGCTCCATTAACCCATAAATATACGGCTTCCATAAATTTACATTCTGGAATAAATTACGTTTGGTGGGAATAATTTCCATTATGGCTATGGGAGCCAGCAGGGTAGACTAGGCAGGCTAGACCGAGCCCAGTGCCAGGAAGGGAAATGAAATGAGGAGAAAGTACCCCTCCGTTGCTGAAAGGCTAAAGTGTTCATCATTATCTTGAGTGGAGGAACAATGATGATGATTATGATATGATTACAAAGATGTATATTCCGTGAAACAGCACATCCTCCTCCCTGACTGGGAAAGAATGAATGGATATTATGTAATACTAACGAAAGGATATTTTTTTACTGAAAGTCTTCTTCCCTTTTATAATTATATATTTTGTAAAATGTTGATAAGCTGCATCGTTATCCTCTCTTCTCTTTGTCATAATTTTTTGACATGGAGAATAGCCTTTTTTTAAAATGTTTTTCGTTTTTAATTCCACTCTACAATGGATGGATATAAACATTATGTAGCTTATGATTTTTGCACAGTTCTCTCATGATTTTATTTTTATTTTTCACTACACGAGCCAAAGGAAGCCAGTTGTAATTTATATATTTCGGGGATTCATTAGTGGAGCTAGAAACTAACTGGAATTGTATTTGCTGTTGCCAAAAGCAAAAAACGTTTACGAGAGGAGTCTCCAAACGGGCATGGTATAAAACGGTGTTTATTTTGCTCCCTATCTACTGGCCCCCGGGCTATTGCAGTGTTTGCTTTTTCCGCTTTCCATGTTTTAGTGTTAATTACAATTACACGGGGCACGTAATCATACATATTTATCTCATAGGTAGGTATAAATAATATGCATAAGGAATCTGGATTAAGTATAGTGCGTGGGTAGTTGTATATGTATTTGAACACCATTCATGTTATTAAACCTTTTTTATGAGGATTTTTGGATCACTCACCGTTTGATTGCGTGGGCTTCATGTCCTTCTAGCAGAGACTTTACATATGATTTACAAAGGATTATTAAATGGTATTTAATATGCTTAGTAGCTTTTTTGACGATTGCCCTTTGCATCCCCATTAAATTTAAAAGCTCTTTACATAATAATATATTTGCTGCTCTTTGCTGTAGGCATTTAACTGAAGTTAAATGTTCATTACGTATTTTTAATTAACTGATTGATTTCTTCCTATGTTACAGCATTGAGAATGAGGAAGTGTTCAACTGGATTTTGGAGGCCTCGGAAGAAGCCGGAGATGACCTGGATAGGGGAAGAGTGGTTTGGATACTCCGCTACGTTATCCAGCCATCTGCTGATCCAAGCTGGATGAAAAAGGATCCATTCTCCAACTTTGGGGATGAAAGGCACAAACTGACTACCAGACTGGAAATCCAAAAGGATGATATACAAGCGGTGTTGCCGATTGCGAAGGTAAAGATTGAAATAATTATTTAGAAAAAAAAATGCTCTTCAGTAAAAAAAATATCATGCACAGTTCAACAACACGTTAAATTACCCGGAAGTAGATCCCGAACAGAGTTTGTCATTCGTAATTTTATTTTTTAGTAAATTATTTCAGTCCTCACAAAAAAAATTGACTAAAGCTCATTTTTTCTTGCATTGAACAAAAACCGCTATTGTACAGCTGAATACCATGCTCTGTTTAATTTGTTTGAAAATTCCGTGTCATGGAATAGTATCCAAACTTGCTTCTTTTTTAGATGAAGAGGAATAGGATACAAAAAATATTTATGGATTTGCTTGGAAGAAAGTGGCACATATTTTATAGTTGAAGGAGGAATGATTTTCATTTTTACACAAAGTGCAATGACCCGACCCTATTTTTTATATGCCATTTTTTGCAGAGTTGGGAGATTGTGAATTCCGCCATGCTAAATGGGAAGCAAGTCTCAAGACCGATGAAAATATTTATCGTTAGCCGAGCTGGCCAGGTGGCGGACGTAACCTTACAAGCATCATGTCGATCCCTTGATGAAAGTGTTCTCAAAGTAAGTCATCTTTTCATTCCTAAAATAATGAAATGGTATTAAAAAATATGCTGGAACTTTTTCTTGATGCTAATGATTGGAAAAATTGGGGTGACGTAGGATTTCAGCAAAAGTTCATTTGTCACCGTTTTTTTTAAATCAATGAACATACATAAGTATGGTATTAAACCCTTGTGGACATATCATCGTGACAGCAAAATTAATGATTTTTTTTTACAGTCCGGATTTCAATTTTTTCCATTAAGTAATTAAAAGTGCTATACTTTATAATACTCTTTTCCCTCCCCAAAAAAATGAATCGGAAAAGTGAAAAAGGGATGTCAATATAAATTAAGTTTACTACTCGGAATTTAGTCGCTCCCTATTAGAGATAGTTTTAGATACGGTTGCGTAATCTGGATAATTCCCTTATCCAGTTTCTTAGAACTACAATGATAATGATGCAACTTTCTCTTTCAGTTCATCTTTACAATAAAAAAAAAATCCTGTGAAAGGAGGTCCAATCTATTCCTTCAATCCGTTCCCATGTTTTTTTCTTCTTTTTTTCATTCTCGACGTTTCTTAACAAGTCCATGTCAACCTATTTTATGTTTTTTGACTTCATCGGACTTATTTATTTAGTTATTTGTTTTCTATGTTATACTATGTGAGATTTTTTTTTGTACTTTCTATTTTTCCCAGGTATCATCATCCTGCACATCTGTGTACGTGGATGGATCCGAAATCCGGGGCTCCACTAACGCCACCATAGTCATCAAGTACGGGACATATGAAGGCGCAGCTGAGTTCACTGTGTGGATGCCGGAGTTCCCACTTGACATTCAGCTTTCCGATCCGAGACTAAATCAGATCAAAGGATGGAGAGTTCCTAATGGGCTCAGAGAGTATGTCGAACGGTTTCTTTTTCTTTCTTTCTTTCGCAGAAGACAGAAATTCCTTTTTCTTCCTGGCAGATCCCCTTTCTTCCAATTTATTATTCCTGTTTTAAGTCTTCCACACGTAGTTTTTGATTCAGGAGAGGAGGCTCCTGTATAAGGTTGTGCTTTGTAGTCCCTAGCGTGCTCCCAATTATTTTTGTGATTTTTAGCGGAGATTTCTCCGTATCAATAAAGGATATCTTGGATGAAAGTTGTTTTTCTCAACTTGGAAAGGAAGGACCGAAAGGAAAGTAAACATGTTGATGGGATTTTACCAAAGGATAAAAAACAGGCAGGGATTTAGAAAACACGTGGAAGGGTAGCTTTATTTTATTTAATCTTGAGAGCCTTTCCAATAATTACAATTAA
>JAQIWX010001435.1:0-10311 GCA_034696785.1 Lepidocyrtus cyaneus
AATGCGTAACCTTTTTTCGTTAATCGTCTGTGTTTTTTTATATTATTTGCGAGGAGGAATGTTGAAATGCAAAGTAAAATAAAATAAATAGGAGTTTTGTAAAAAAGTGTTTATTGCGAAATACCACATTTAGGTAAATGTTCAGTTTAGCAAAAAAACAAAATGGTTTGTTTGTTTGTTTATTTTTTTAAAGAAAAAAATAATGATGATTTTGCAAAAAAAAGCTGCGATGATGTTTCCAAAATAGTCAAAATTCAATTGTGCTTATTGGCCTTCATTTTGGCGAAAATGGCGACATGCTTTTTTCTCTCGCAAAATAAAATTGAGAGATAAAGATAATGTTTAAGTTTAACTTTTATTTAACTGATGATGATGATGACTTTCGGTTTCTCACGACAATACCGTTTCGCGAAAAAAAAAGTTTATATTTTTTTGCGAAGCGCCATTCCCAACTCGTGTCGTTGATGAGATGAATTGATCATTCAACAGAAACAAATGAAGACATTGGCATTTTCGTCCTGGGAGTGGGTGAACTTGCGAAAACATCGTCATAAACAAATGATTTGATATTTTCGCTCGTTTTCCGATGTCTTGTTTTTACGATTATGTAATGAAGAGAGAGAAATGCAAATTATTTGGTTAAATGGCAAATTGACGACGATGTTTTTCGAAGCTTTTAATGATGTTTCCCTTAAATGAGCATGAACCTTTAAAAAAAATATTACGTTATTGCCAATTTAGATATGAGATGTGGAGGAAAAAAACAAAAAGTTTTCCACGCTTTGTCCCAGTTAATTAGAGATCTCATAATAATCAAGTGGAGAGAAGGCACATGGACTATATGTCTGTCTGGTTGTGCTTTGACGCATTTTTTGACGATTATATAATGGCTTGATGACAGTGACATGACTATGTCGCAATTACATCATAAACCTGTTAATCTTTATGTAATTGGAAGTACTCGTATGAATGGGGAGCCGAAAATTGTGGGGGCGGATGAAAGGTGAAAAAAATTGCATGTTTTTTTTTTAAATGTTGGATTGGATTTGGATTGATTGATACGCACTAACGCACCGCTTGAGAGTGTGGGTGGGTGAGGTAATAATATCTGTTAAAGCCATGTCAAATCCGTAATATTTTTTATGTTTTATGCAAGTTTTTGAAGTGATTTGAGCTGAGCTGAGCTGTGCATTGTTTAAAAAAAATACAAAACAAAGCCAAGCTTAAAATATTGCTTAGAAATGAGCAAATGGGCTATTCCTAAGTTTTTCCTTTGATGTACTAGAACAGGCAGGTAGAACATTGCACTAGGCATGTTTTATTCTGCGGTTTTGCCGCATTTCAGTTTCGTTCGGTAATCCACAAACGAAAACATTTTTGAACTAGGTAAATCGACTTTAAATAAACTTGTGCTACCTATTATTATGATATGAAGATAATGATGGGAATTTAAAAGCCAAAAAAGTCTACTGTACATTTGTTTATATTTCGATTGATGTTGGTTAAGATGAAAAGGAGCAGATAAACCTTACCTAGATTTATTTTATAAAAATGTGTTACATTTTGTGGTTTACGTTACAGATAGGTCCCAAAGCCTAAACTAAAGCTACAGCAAGGAAAGTTGAAAGTGTTACTTACAAATAGGCTTACACATCAATTTTTTCAAAAGAGAACTCGCTCATTGTCAATTTTTTTATGGATACCGATTGTTTTTAAAAGATGTTTGGGCAATGCATAAAAATAAAATTAACAAAAACAAACTAGGCAAGAATATATTCTAATTCCGGCAATACCATACTGATTTAAAGAAAAAATTAAAGCTTAATTTATTTTAAGTTTTATTGAAACAGAAAAAATAATTAACGCATAATTTTGGAAGGTGTGGCTCAATTCGAAAGAAATGACAAGAACTAATATTCATACTCAAGACATTCTAGTCTGCTGCGGTTACTCTGATACAAAAACAATTGACATTTCAATGAAATTGAGTCAAAAGCACCACCACCACCGACTTGCGGAAATGCTTGCAGTAAATTGGCAATTGATTCACGATCATATAGTGCTTGTGATGATGATGATGAAGTAATGAGAAATCATAATTCATTCCATACAAAAAAAAATGCAGTGATTATTAAGTAAGTAGGTAAGTAATTTTACAAACTTGATGCATTTCTCCTTGAGTGGGTGTCAACGAACTAACTACTGTAGTTTATTTTGTATAGAATACATTTTACATTACTTTACTAACTCACCTGTCAGCATAGACACTCAAGTCGTGAGTAGAGTAAAGTGAGCGAAATTAGAGAGATCAATTTCATTTTTTTACATTGATCATACATATGTTAACCTTGCCATTAAATGGGTTGTTTGTTGAGCTGGCTAAATTACTTCTGCTCCTGTGGCTCCTTCCATTAATGACATAAGTCATATTGACCATTTGTCTTTCTTTTTCTTCTTTGAGGAGGAATAATAATTTTGTCCAAAAATATTTGCCAGCCCACCAAACCAAAGTCAAGCCAATACCAATCTATAACAGACCACCCCTGCTGAGCTTCGCTCTATTTGTTTTACTTCTTGACAGGAATATGGCGCTCGGCTTCTTTTGACCAATAAATATTAATAAATTTAAAAAAAAACGAAAGTGATTTTTTTTTGCAAAAGGTTAATTACTTTTTTGTGGTGGTTGGTTAGGATACGATCGTACACTGCCCATATGACATTGTTAGTTAAAGGGGATTTAATAATGTTTGATTTGTTGAGTATGCAAAAAGCTCTAACTCAGCTTGGTCTTGTGGGGATAATGATGACGGCGGCGGCGGCGATGGCATTGCATTGAAACTTGATAGCCAATTTCCGTCCCATCGATTACGTATTATAACCATTATAACATTGAATTTGGATTAAATTTGGCTTGGCTTCTGATCTTGATTTCGTTTTTATTGGAATGTAAAGTGGCTGTAGTAGTCACAGAAGGTAGTTACTTCCCCTATAATTTCTCTAATGCATATTGGTACATAATGTGAGCTTGAGCTGTGAGCCTCCTCCTTGTCCGGAGGTCTGTGAACCAGCCCATTATGAATTTTTATCCTTTTAATCATAATCCAAGAAAATGTATTCACATCAAAAATTCAAGTGCAAAATCCAAAAGGATATGATCAGATAGATCAGGTAATGTACCACCTACCTACCTGTATGTAATAATCGGTTTTCAATGCTCATTAAATGAAGTGCAAAACAAATCGCAAAATATTAAGCATGGAGTATAATACATTGAAAGACAATTAAAATTAATACGGTTGTTAATTTCCCTTTAACTGTTTTTATTTATATATTGTTGGTAGACACCCATATCCACGACCTGTTATATTTCAATTTTTATTTGAATCTTCTGTATATTAAAATGGCTTCAAAGTGAAACTGAAATATATATATTCAAGGTTGGACTATTCGTTCATTTTGACCAGCTTTCATTTTCAATTCCCTTGTTAAATTAATATATTGTATTGCTTTTCTCAACTGCTTTAATAACTTCCGGTTGAATTTGTTTTACAATCCGGTGCTTGAGTGTCAACAAAGCATTATACCTACCAACGAAAATCAATCATTCAATTACCAGTCCAACTAAATATACTATTTAGCAGTTTAAAATAGCCATGTCGTAATCATCAATATTAAAAAAAACGTATGTGCTAAACGTAAACAGTAAGACACTCATGTTAATGTTATGCTCGCATAATGTGATTAACTACTTGATAAGAACCATTTTTCATGATTCATGCTCATATGATCCCGATCATCTCATCACTACATCACTGGATTGCAGATTTTCTATTTTATTACGCTGCCATATATTTTACTGCAAACTACTTTACATTGCCATAAAACTGGAATGAGCCTATTAAAAATTAATATTTACATAACTTTGTTTATCAATTACAATGAATTCTGTTAAAAAAACAAAACAAAGAACAATTGAATAATATGTAATAACTTTTGTTGTGGACAAGCTCATAAATGGCGACTTTTATAGGCATAATAGAATCAAAAGAGTAAACAAAAATGTATAAAATGCAAATCAGCTCAGGTTTCTCACTGTGACGCTGACCGGCTCTCACTCGATGGCTATGTTGGTTTGGATTGGACTCACGCAAGGCAAAAGTAATTATTATAAAATAATCATATCATATCACAACAGCAGAAAAAGAAAACATATATGAGCCATGTGTGATATGAAACGGGTCTTTCTTTTGTAATCTATGGCCAGTGTCGGACGGAGGAAACTGAAAAAAGAAAACGGTTTCACTCCTCCGGTGAATAACGAATGGATTTGTTGAAATCGAGTCTGTTTCATTCAGTTTTCAACCCTGCCGTGAAGCAAATTAAATAGGGATTTAACTAAGCCGCTAATAAAGGGAGTAAAAAAATGTAAATTAATTGCCATATGGCAGGGTTGAGAAGGAAGAAAAAGGAGACTGGTTATTTAACAAGAAGGCTGGTTATGGTCAGTGTTATTTTAAAAATATAGTTCTCACATGGGATGGGATGGTTATCGGGAGAACGGACCCGGGAGGAAGATAAGTATTGACTTGTTTGTGAACTCAACTCTCAGCATAACCACTTTTCACAGGTCACACATAAAACTATGTATTTTTTTTATCGCGGAATACAATTTACCGTAGCCCATGCCATAGATCAATCCCCATCCATATCCGAGTTGGATCGGATTGAGGGAAAAAACCGGGACTGGGAGGAAGTGGCTCTCACCACACATAAGCTGTTTCTCTCTCTCACACAATCAGCCATATCGAAACTTGGTTCTTGAGGAAATGAGTCGTGTTTCACACGTTGATTGCGAAAATATGCAGCAGCAGTGGCGACAGAAGACACAAAGCTGATGAATGACAATCCATCCATCCTCCTCTCTCACCAGTCATATTACATTTTGTCATTTCTTCGAATTTTGCATGCATGTCAAAACCCCGAACCCAAGCACGATTGAAAGATGGAAGGGAAGAGATTTCTCCACCAGTGCAGTGCATTATTGCGGTGATATAAATTATGCAAATTTTGCTGAAAGGTTTTTATATTTTCGTCTCGGATCTCAAAATCTTCGGAGAAGGATTATTCTAATGGGAAAATTGATGCATTGGCTTAGGTATGCCGCGTATCTTTATGACTAGGTAGCTGAATTACGGAGAATCAGTAAATTTATTGCAAAAGTCTTCAAAATAAATTTCGTCATCCTCTCCATCACCATCATGATATGATTCATGTTCGTCGTCATAAGCAGTGGTGGTGGTGGGGGATTGGATAATCATCACATCACGACACAACCGAGGATGGATGAAAATTTCCAAAGTTAAATAAAAAAAGAAAAACGGTCCGTCTGTGGATTTCAGTCTCAAGTCTCAGGTTTGCAAAAAAAAACTGCTATTTTTGCAGTAGCCAAACGCAAGGCTCGGCTCAACTCAGACATGGACTATTGTTATATTGCTACCTTATTCGGAGGAGGAATGATGATGATGATGAGGTGACTGACATGACGTCATATTATTCATAGCTCACCTAACTTGAGAGAGACTGTGCCGACCAAGACACAGACTGCATGGTTGGTTGTGTTGTGATGTGATCATTTGAAAGAAAAAAATTAGTGAATGAAATGAACAAGCTTTAGAGGATATTTTTTACTAAAGGCCAACCTGGCTATTTTTCTATCATCAAATGACTCCATTTATAGTATAAAAATTGGTGGCGTCTTTTGGTAATTGGGGGAGTGGGGTTGGGTTTTCTCCTCGAAACTTTGTTTTGAATCAGACATGAGGACGGACGGGGGTGAGTTTTTTTTATGGCTGATGATAATAGTGATAGTGATTATGAATGATCGTAAAACTCACGATGACCATGTTCTTTCTCGTTTCATGCTGCTGCACATTCCGTTTGGGTGGTAAAACATATTTTTTATAGATATTTTCGCTCTTTTTGGCAAAATAGGATGATGATGGGGATGTTTTGGTTGGGGGGATGATTAGAATCTGTAACAGTATTTTTTTTTGTTATTATGAAGAGCAGAGCACTAGAGCAGTAGGGAACAAAATATTTTTGTTTGAAGGGTGGTTGGTTGGTTAGTTGGTGGAGCTTGATGGACTTGTTGAGGAATAGGTTGGGTGTGAGAGATTTTCGAGAAAAATAAAGCTGATGATGATGATTACAGGTGATGAGAAGAAGGGGTTATGTGCCTCATCATTATCATCCCCCACTCAAATAGTTTACTAGAATAATATTTTGCTTTTTCTTCATCACCCGAAATAGTGTTTTGATTTTGTGATGATGATGGATGGTGTTTCTTAGCTGTAGATTTTCTACTAACATAATTATTTAATTAGCTTGTTTGTTACGAGAAAGGCTGAAAAGAAAAAGGTTAAGGTGAGCAGGTCATGGTCAAGGAAGAAGACATGTATGGGAGGGTGGAGGGGGGGGGGGGGGTAATATTAAAAATGATGATGATCAGAATGAGGTGAGGTAATCAAAGTATTAATTAAGTCATAGGCGGATAATTTCTAGTTTATTTTTTATAATTTTTGAAAAGGATTTGTGTGACTCGGATTCGGAGGGAAAAAAACGGGGCAGTGAGAGATGCATGGCCATGGTCGCAATCTCAAACTTACTGGATCAAAGGAAGGAAGAATTTTTGAAGAAGTCATAAATTGGGTATTTTAAAGTGTCGCAAAGTGTTTGCTGGACCGATTGTAGAATAGTTTGCAAATAGGTTTCATAAACTCAAACTTTATACTTCACATGTTTCAAAATTGAGGGAATGTCATACAATCAGTAATAAGATTTGCGAAATGTTATAGAGTTTTAGCTGTTTCAACAGCGATTGATGATGGATGAGCTCCTAAACTTTGTCAAATCCCAAGGGAAAGTGTTGAACACTGAATGGGGGAAAATCAAAATCAGGTTGAGAATTGGGAATCCAAATGAGCCCGTTCCTGGCACACCAATTTTTACCAAGAAAATTCATTGTTGGTGACCTGACTTCAGATGATTGGTAGCTTGTTGTAGAAATTTGAAATAGAGACTTATCTTTAGAGAAAGGTATAACATACCATAATTCGTGTAAAAAGATGAGAAGACCATTTCGACAATAAAAAGTTTGGGAGTGGGGGAGGAAGATCTGCTTCACCTGATCTGTGAATAGAGGTGATGTATTATTTGTTGTATGCCGCCGTTTAATAATAGGGATTAACATGCTCAAACTAACAATAAGCCAGATAGCCACTAACTTGTTTCTGTGCAAAAAAAAAAAAAAAAAAAAAATTCAGCGAACCAAAAAATTGGCTAGCTATATAGTTTTCTTTGGGATTTTTTTTTGAATGAGACGTGTTGAGACAATTGGCTCGACGGATTTAAGGAATATTTTTCGCGCAAACGCATAAATTGGTACAAAAGGGCCTTGTTATATAAGTAAATAATGTTGACAGGGATGGGGTTAAAGTGTCATCATTACAAAAATAAATTTTCAGATAAGCCTTATCCTATTTTGCTTTAGCTACTTTTTTATCTGGTTTGGCTTGGCCGTGACTAAACACGGAAAAAAGAAAACGAGTTGAGTTGATCAGCAGCAGAAATCTTCTTCTTTTTTATCACGTTAAATATGGGTAAAAAGCTTAACTCATGGCTTGGCAGTTATCTCCTGTTTGAAAGTCTGCTCAGATAAGCACTTTCGTAGAATGGCTAACTAGATACCGGATCGGATTTGTCTGGTCAGCTTTGCATACTTTTAGCAAAATACAATGTCTTTCAGGCTACTGTAGATAAATATGATGATTATATTTGTCTACTACCATTTAAGACATGACGAGGATGGCAGATGAGCAGGAACGAAATAAATTCCTGCATTATGCAAATTTTTTTTTTCGCACTTTTTTGTTTCTCCGAATCCATTCTTGTATAAATAAATCAGGGAGCCTTTTAAGGATATAATATTTTGTGGTTGGTTGAGAGCTTCTCAGTCATGTCATAGCTCATATAAAATGGCTAATGCTAATGCGAAAAATATGCATATTACGAGAGTAATTAGCACGTTGAGTCCATCCTCCCAAAAATCTTCTTAAAGATAAGTTATTTATTTTGCAAAAAAATTGCCGAAATAGAAACCGCCTCGGACAGCAGAGTTGCTTCTCATGTCATGCGATATGGCGAAGTTCTTTTCAGGCAACTGAAATATGATTATTACCAAGTCAGTCATCCTCATCAGCAGATATTTTCCTTTTGATGTTTTTGCAAATCGTAATGGACTGGTGGTGAGGAAGATGGGCGATGAGAGGAGTGTCCTTTAAATTGCCTCTGCTTAGGTTGTGTTGTGACAATTGCGTCATCATCATCATCACCCCCATCGTAGAAGATTTTATCCATTGTTGTCCATAAAAACAGAGAAAAATGATTATTGTGATCAAATCATCTTCCTCCAAGAAAAATATGTTTTCGCGAAACAATGGACATGGACAATAAAGTATTTTGGGAGTAATCCATCATGTTATCATTTGTGATGATTTTGTCATTTTGAAGTTCACTGCACCGGCGCTTATTTTGGATTCAAATCGCGCAATTATTTAAATTGTTTTTTTTTTGGATAAAAATATATCCGTCATTCATGCCATTGTTGTCTTTGCAAGCCAGAATGACCAGTAAGATTTCAAAACATAAATGCATCGTTTTGTGTCGGCGGATGACCGACAGTTGTTGTCCATGAACCAGAGAGACATAGTCATAGTCACTTCTTTACAGCAATGGCAATGACAGTGAAGTCACTGCATTTTTGCATCAAAGTCGTATGAGAAGCAAGTAGCGACTAGAATGACAATGAATGACTGTGCTGGGGAGAAAATTAAAATTCAGGGAGGATCCTTCCCATCCCGATCTTCAATTCTGTAAAGTTGAGAGGAAAAAATCGTGACAGAAATTTTTTCTCAAGCCATGTTTATTGCAGGCCGTTGCGTTTAGCGCTGATGTTGAAAGAAAAAGGTGTTATTTTTAGGAATAGCTACGTTTAAAGTATTTCATTCAAAACTGTTAGTTTTGGGAAAGGAATGTGAGGGAAAACGTTTTTTTTTTAGAAAAGCGAGAGAAGAAAATAAATGCACATGATATGGGATGATGTTCCATTCAGCAATTATTATTATTAAAGTGCGTAAAAAAAGTTTTGTTTTGTCCCACGGCAAGGCAAATGAGAAGGAATGAACTTTGCAAAGGGATAAAAGAAAGGAAAACAATTAAATCCTATTTTTTTTATTTTCTAACACCCAAGTAGGAAGATAAAAGAAAAAGCCCGAAAGGACATAGATAGCCCAAGAGAGAAAAGAAATTAAAAGGAATCGTGTAAGCATGCACCAGATTAAAAAAAAGTTTTATTTTTATTTTTTAGCGCTAATTTCAGTGAATTATTTTAAGATTTTTAAGAAGACTCGTGAAATGAATGAAAGGCTTATTTTAGTACGAGCATGGCTGTGCTATCAAGAGAGGAAAACAAAAAAGATCAAAAATCTTTTGTTACACATTTTCTTTCGCTCTCTTACTCAAATTTTGCGTAAACTGTTAAGTTTAGTTTAGAATCTGAGAAAAGGATATAGCCCCGACACGGCTTGGCATGGGAAGGTCTATTTCAAAAGAGAAATGGACACAATCAGTTTCATCTGATTTTGATCATTTTTTTTTGCACAGAAACATGAATAGATTTTAATCGTAATTTTTATAGAACAAAAATAAACGAATAAAAAACATGAGCAAACTAATTTGTAATATCTCTTGTCTTTAAAATAATAAAAGATTATGAAAACTGTTTGTTCTTCTTCTTTTTATCCTTCTTTGTTTCCTTATTTTTCATAGATCCAACATAATAAATCAAGAGAACAAATTAACAAGGGAGAGTAGGGTGAATGTAATTTTTGTTTGCCTCCATACTTCTACCGTTGGTTACCCTCCCCGAGACATAAAAAATGGGCCATGGGCCCGCATGTCGGAGTTATGGAGGAAAACGTTGGCGCGATATGCAGTTTTCCATAATATTGGATTTTCTATAGGAAAACGAAAATGGGCTGATGGACTGGAAAACTGGATATTTCAAAATTCTAAATATTATTGGGCACAGTGAAGGAGTGTTAGGGTAAAACATGGAGGGTATGGAGGAAATGTCAGATTAAACTTTGAAGAGTTTGGAGGAAAGGTTGGAGTAAATGTTGGAGGGGTTGGAGGAAGACACCTCCAAATGTTTCAAAATTCCCTCCATAACACCAATGTTTTACTCTAACATTC
>JAQIWX010001436.1:0-10305 GCA_034696785.1 Lepidocyrtus cyaneus
TCCATCTTCACTAGAGTTATTTATCGGCCGAAGACATAGCCATGTTCTTCTTTCATCTCTTATGAAAAGCCCGTTCAGCATTTTTGCCACACATCCATTATGCCACACAGCCATTATGCCACATAGTCATTTTGCTACATCATCTTTTTGCCCCATGGACTATTAGCCACATAGATACTTTACTACTTATACATTTTTTCCACTGGACAGGATAACGATTATGCTTTATATGTTATTGTAAGTCCTCCAAATTAGTTTTTTAATATTTAGTCTAGTACCCAGACCATATTTACACTTGTCAAATACTATAATGAATGAAATATGGTTCAACAAAAACAAAGGCTTATCTACACAACAGTTTTGCGTTGAGTTCAGCACACAAAATTTTTCATCTTATTAACACAGCTAATATTGGTTAGCATTTTTTAATATTGATTTAAAGCATAGCAAAAAGGTACATATTTCATAAGCAAAAGACTTTGGAAAATATATGGTATTGTGTACAACAGCGTCACGAAAAATGTCAAGCTGTAAATATTTTTTTATGTCTTTGTGTGGCAATCGGTACGTGTGGCAAAATTTGTATGCGGCTAAGGGTCCATGGGACAAATTAATTGTGTGGCAAAAGGGTCATGGAGCAAAAGGGTTGTGTGGCAAAAGGGTTGTGAGGCAAAATGGTTACGTGTGGCAAAAATCTCATGTGGCAAGACGCCTAGATCCAATGAAGGCATTTTGTAATGCATTGAAAAATATTTTTGATCATTCGGCCATTCCGTATTTCATGCTGTATTGTGAAAAGAATATAGCACGGTGTACCATCTAATTTTTACTGCAGTTACCAGTATTTTCATAAACCGTCTTATGTTTCTTTTTTATCCACTGTCATTCACCGTCGAAGGATGTGATTCGTCGAATAAAGGAATTGCTCTAAAAAAAATTGTGTGTTTGTCATTTATTCTTCCTCTCTTATTGTTTGTCTTTTATACTACCATCTTTTAGACGACTTTAAATTAAGAAGAGAATAATCAATGGATTTCTTCTTAAAAATGTACAAAGTTGGAAGAGAAGAAAAAATTACCTTCATTTTATTTCTTCTCATTTCTATTAATAAATTAATATTGTTATTGCTCTAGTTGGGCAAACGTGGATGTGGAATAATGAATGTCATGTGAGCTTCCAATGCAATTGAAATAGGAAAGACCCGTATATTACTTCAATCTATTACTTTATACCATTAGGTTTGCCTATTTGTATTTATTTACCGCATTCTTAATATGAAAAAATATTACACTCTGGCTCATCCTCTGGCTTTTCTTTTAACTCGACATAGGTAATTTATATTTTTAAAAAATAGTAGTAGTGAGTCTTATGCAAAGTCCCATACTAAGCCTCTATGCTAAGTCCCATACTAAGTTCCATAGTAAGCTCCGCACAACAAACTGAATGGCCTACATGGTAGAATGGTGTGGCCGCAGCAGACTGATCCTGAAACAGGTCCTTTTTGTCAAGAACTTTCCGAAAAACTGATGATGGATGGACAGATGGGCAAGATGGATGGATAGGATGTGTCAATATTGTGTCCCAAATTATTCAAACGAAGAGGGCTCCGCACAACAAACTGAGTAGACTACAAGGTAAAGTGTTGTGTCCCGAGCAGGCGAATACGGAAACGAGTTAATTTAGTAGAGAACTTTTTGAGAAATTCAAGAAAATGGATAAGATGGACATGGAGGTATAGGACGACGACGCTTACTTACGATTCTCCACTACACTTCAGCATCCTCCATCATCCGCCATCATCATCCAGCAACAACCAAGACCCTTCCTCATCTTCAAGTTACCTACAAGGCCCGTCTTGGTCCTTTAAGGTCATACATAGCGGGTTTAGACCAAATCTTTCGTCAACCAAGGATCCGCACAACAAACTAAATGGCATACATGGTAAAATGGTTTGCTCTAAGCAGGCGAATACGGAAACGAGCCACTTTAGTAGAGAACTTTTTGAGAAATTCATACAAATGGTTACGATGGATGGATGGATAGGATGACGATGCTCTCTGACGACCCTCCACAACACTTCGGCATTCTCCATCATCCTCTAGCATCATCCTAGACCCTCCATCATCCTTTAAGGTCCTTTAAGGTCATACATAGTGGGTTTAAACCAAATCTTCCGTTAGCCAAGGGCTCGCACAACTAACTGAATGGCCTACCTGGAAGAGTGGTATGTCTGAAAAGATTAATCCTAAACCAGGTCCTTTTTGTCAAAAACTTTTCGAGAAATTCGTGAAAGTGGATATGATGTCCGGATAGATGGATGGATATATGGATGAATAGGATGACAGAATGTGCCAATGCTGTGCCCCGATTTATTCAAAAGAAGAAGCTCGGCACAATAAACTGAATGGCCTACATGGTAGAGTGGTCTGTCTGGAGCACAGATGGTTAAATTTTCATTTAAAAGCATTCAGTAATTATTTTTGGTCGTTTAAACAACTTTCCGTCCCAGATTGGAGAACAGTTTAGAAATTCCGGTAGTCAGTGTTGAACACGAGGACGGTTGGTAAGGGTCAGAATTAGAGCTGACAAAAATATGCCACAATTTCACACAAAATATGCACGCAAATATGACCCAATCATCGCAAAATATGCCCTGAAAATATGACCTTAAAATATACTTCTAAAATATGCATTTGCATACAATTTCACTTCAGTTTGGAATACCACTAAGAATGGAATCGTCACAGTCAGCTTTGATCATATCACTAGCCAATTCAATATTTGTTCAGTTAACCAATAAAATATATATGACAATATATTCGATGATCAAACAAACTTGGTAAAATGTAGCTATTAAATTTGCAATTAGTGTTCGGATTGCAATACATTAGTTCACAAATATATAAAAAGGACATTTTGAATGCTAAAAATAATATATTTGCTGTCCACCAATGCGCTGTCACTTTACCCCACAAAAATTTGCTTTGAAAATCTACAAAATTGGTCATTTATGTGAAATATGACCAAAAAATGTCAAAACATGATCTATCATATGACATGTCACAAAGTCCAAAATATGTATCCTTTGGTTATGAACGAACATCACATCAAATCTCAGAGTCATATGTAGAAACACAAAAATCCACACAACGAAACTTTCCTTCCTTTTAAGTCCAAAGCATTTTCCTTGTTCACTGTTTTTCTTTGACGAGAAAAGTATTCACGAATTATAAAAGTAGGTAGATTCTTCTAAGGTACGCAGCCGAACAACAAGGCACCCAATCTCACATACATTGTTGGTAAATTTTACGTGTCAAATATAGGGAATGTGCTTTTCTCTGTCTCTCTCTCTCTCCCTCTTTCCGTCAACAAAAATAATGTCCAATCTGAAAATAACAACTTTTGACTTTGTTTAAGGGTCTGGTATGGTGGTGGTGGGGTTATGCATATGGTATGCATAAACGGACAATTTTTAGATTTAATTTGAAATTTTTAGTTTATCTTCTCAAAAATAGATGATTGTTGAAAAATATTTTTTCACCGAAATGTGTATTTTGATACCCTCTACAACTAGAGTGTACAAAATTTTAAAAAACACTCACACGTTTTCTAAAAATTGCAAATTAAACAAAAATTGTCCGTTTGTGTATAAGCCCGCCACCAAAATCAAGCCTCAGTCTTAAGGCTGACAAAACCAATAAATAAGTGCTCATGCATTAACCATTTTGTTTTCCAAATCCCAACCCTTCTTGAGGGTTGTGATAAGGGATGTGATGTAACTCTCATAAATTTCTCTAGCGCCACCACAGTTGTATAATTTTTTACTCCTGTCTGAATAATTGTCTTTTTTCCTGAACAAGAAGGGGAGAATTAATGCGTTTCTTTCTCAATTCATTGTGTGTGACTTGATCTATCTTGGCGAGGTAGCAATAAGTGGAATTCCACTTACAACAATTCGTTGTTTGCCATAATGAGGGAAGCAAGTACTTTTAATTGATATTACACATATTATGCCTTCGGGTAGGTTGTCGGCAGGGGCATAACTGATCATTGATCTAACTTAGCTGAACTTTTCCAATATCTGAAAAATTATGCTTACAAAATGACCATTTTTTAACAAATTTTCATGCTTGTAGTGCAAAATTTTCAGTTTTTATTTAATCGACCATGTTGAAATTATCAAAAAGTTGCGATTGTAATCAAAACTTACTAATTCGGGGTTGTACCTTATGGAATGATTTATGCTAGATGGATATTCAATTCGAAAAAAAATACGATGGGAAAACATATCAAAAGCAAAAACATAAATCTAGTCAAAATAAGTGTACGATTAAAATATGGTAATATGACGCATATGATAAAGAATGTATTACAACGCATTTTATTCTATTGCTTGCCGCTTTATTCATTTTCAATAGACGCTACTGAAAAGACACTAACACTTCCGGCTTTTGTAGAAAAGACATCCAGAAGCAAAATGGTTGGGCTGTTTACTAGGGCGGAGAATATACAAACCATCACGGAGTATTTAACTTTTTTGCATTAAATTATTATTACGTGTTTTTTTGTATCCTTTCACAATGTCTCATGAATGAAATTAAGCACTATATAAGTGGAGATTTGGAAAAAGCAACTAAAGCAACAAAAAATTCTGAAAATGGCATCAAAATATCTTTAAAAATTGCAACTTTGTTTGGGGCCTGATTTGTCTTCGTTAACCTTCATTTGTTTGAACAAAATAAGTAGTTTCTTGAAAAAGAAAACCCCTTTTTAAAAGATAGGAAAACATTGATAGAATTCAATGATGTAGCAATAACAGAATGGATGTTGCTTCGTCTAGTTGTACGATATTGACAAAAAGCTAGAAAGTGATACTGTAGGTCTGATTAGAATAAACTTTGGCCTTATCCTTGAGCAATCGCAAACTTTCCTGGTTTGATGGCTAATTGGAACTCTTTTGATCTCAATGCAAGGAGAAAAACAGGCCAACGGATCTTTTCAAATCCTTCATGATCAAACTTATCAAATAACATTCGCCACTTGTCTTGGAACACTAAAAGTCTCTGATTTGTGGTATCAATACATATTTAGTTTACGCTTGCTAAATAGTTTATACATGATGAGGAAGCATTCTCATAATCTTTAATACATTTTTAAATTACAAACAACTGGAATTTAATCGCAGGTTATTCTCAATTGTTGTCCAGGAGGATTTGTTGTTGCCCAAATGAGTTCAGGAAATCAAGATGCCCACTAAAAATTATGCGCTATTTGTAAAACGGGCTTCCTTTCCTAATATCGATTGGCGCTTATTATTACACGAGTAAAAGATTTAATAGTGTGGGCATTAAGACTACAGGCATTCTCGGGCTGAACCAAGTGGATTATTTAAACTGTCATATTAACAGGGACAGAAAGAGTTTAAAATCGGAGGGGGTGTATGCCCGAATTGAGCGTGGCTATAATAATCCGTCAAATTCCATCGGATATTATTATGTGTTGTCACCGCGCGGTGTAATAAACATATTATTGACGCATCTGTAATCTCAATTTGACGACAAAAGTTTGCAGCACTGTTTAAGATATATAAGGCATTTTTAATAAATAATGTAGGCCGTAATGACGGCTAGTGTGCTAAAGACCTCCATAGTCATATTATAGCATATTATATGGAAAGGCCATTGGTTCGAATTGATTAAGAAGGTTGGCAAAATTTAAATTGGCACTTATCCAACAGCTTTGATAAATATGGTGATATATCTAATAAAGTCGGTTTTTAATATTCTCAGATCCGAAAGCTGTCCTACTTGGGCTACCCAGAAGATGTTATTGAGTCTGTTGATTTTATTACAACGGATAATGACCATAATTTTGAAAACTTTTACATGGAGTTCAAATTGAATGATGATTTATCCAAGGACCGGCCGAAACCAAGCAATACTCCAAGAACGAAAAAAAAATGTTTTATTTCAAATTAGATTGCAAAAGGATACAAAATGTATCAGTCATATAAATGGTTCGAGTCCACTGCAGCATATGTGATGGCCAAATGTCGATTTGTTGCTGATATACATGGTGCAAGGTTGAATGGAATCCGTAGAGATTGCGGAACAAGCTCCGCACTAACGAAGCGATTGAGTGGTTAAAAATTGTGCCAGGGGAAGAAGTAGTAATCTTCAAGCATATGCATGAAGCCACAAGTTCGTTCTTATCCGTATAAAACGACTAGCTTAAGTGGATTATTCAGAAAGTGAAAAAATGCAAGGCAGTTGGAGTTGGTCTCATGACGACCACTGTATGGGCGGACTTGGACAAACATTATTATCGCTATCAGCTGAAACATCCCTGCTGAAAATTCATAGCTGATATGTAATAGCGGTTAATGTGGTAGTGTGTTAGGATTGTAGAGTAAGATTAAAAATTTTACCAGTGCTTTAGTTTAGGCACGGCTGGAATGTAGTGTTGTGTTGTAAATTTGTGTAGGAATTGAGTATAGTGCTTATTTTCTTCGCGAAGCTTTGCAAGATATTAATTTTGTCTGGTCCGTTTGTCGTCTGTCTGTCTGTCTGGGTGTTCGCAGGATATCTCGATAACAGCTGCGAATTTTTCAATTCTGATTTAGACAGTAGAAAGGTATGTACGATATTTCGGATAAGTTTTAAGATGGGCTATGTAGGGATACTGATATGTAATATTGCATAAATATGAGGCGTGAAATTTAAAAGAACTGTACAACTTGCTAATAATTTTGAAGGAGATGATTTATTATAATGTGGTACTCTATCTTTTTATAACTTTTAAAGATAAATATATAATGTTACATTATAACTAGATTCACTGTATTGTTGTATTGTTTCAAACACTGCCATTTTGAAACTACCCTTGTAATAAATACTGATGAATTCATCGAGTACACTGGCAATAAGGTTAATGCTATAACTAACTAACAACTAACCTTGCATTATTCATCAACGCATAGTTTATGTTCATGATTACAACTTTTACACAATCAAACAAAACAAAAAATCATAATTAATATTTTTATTCGACTCTATCACTAACATAGTAATTAAGAATAAAGATTCTTATTATTAGCGGGTATATAAATAATTAAATTTTCGGTTCACATTTCACATTTTATGTTTACAGTTCACCCAAAACATATTTACATTAGTTTTCATATTTCATATCCTTATTGTTAATTACTAAATTAAAAACATTTTCGAAATTTTATGTTGGTACAAATGCTGATTCCACGCATTCAAAGGAATGGCTAGATACGGGCACATAACGCATAACACCACCGCGTGCTCCTCTCTGCCAAAAAGTGGAAAACGTGAGATTTTGATAAAAAATAAAATAATTATGTGTTATAGAAGTTGTGAACTTACTGATGGAGACTAACATCATACGTCTTGGAATCCTGGTGGTACTTTGTGCGATGTCCTTCTCGTTTTTCTTCGGGAAACGGTAATGCTTCTTCAGGGCATTGTGTGCAGCGAAAGACGATTACCTTGTTGGAAAGTTTAGTTAACGCCTTTAAGTTTGCAGCTTCCTTTATTTCGTCTAACGTCATTGGCACGTTTCCTGCGGATGATCGTAATGTTTCAGCCACTGGTTTTGGTTTACGCTTCATAATGTCGTCCAGGATTACTGAAACCGGCCTCAACCTAGTAGTTACGACATAGCTTTTGATTGTCCTCTTAGCCTTAACCGGCAAATTCTTGCTGTTGTTGAGATTGCTGTCGTCATCATTGTCGTCATCATCACCTTCAAAGAATTCCTCAACCCTGGCTGTTTTTTGGATGGGAGGTGGGTTGGTAGATTCTGATTTTTCACCAATGTCACACTTCTGGCTGGATAAATCGTGATTGTCATCAGTTATAAGTTTAACTTCATTCCTTAGCGTTTGCCTACGCCTCTTGTTTTTCAAATACGACATTATAGTATCGTCTCGCTAGCTTTGAATATACAGTTCCATAACAAAACATCAGAATAGCTGAAAAAATATTAATTATTAACAAACATTAAGGGAAAACTATTAACCAAAACAAAACCGCCAACCAAACTCACGAAATATAAATATATATCCTCCGTATCAAAATTTTATCAATGAATAAATTATGTAATTCAATAATTACCTCGTAAAATTTATTTTGAATTGCCAGTTGAGTTCGCTAAAAAAGTCTTTGCGTTCAATGTAGTAAGCTTTTAGTTACTGGCTTCACCTTCCTCTCTCTCTCTCTCTCTCTCTCTCTCTCTCTCACTACTATCTAAAAAACCAAAAGCTCTGTGTGCATGTAATAATAAAAAGATGTATAAAAAGATAAAGTAAGAAGAGTAATGAAAAGGAGGAAGATGAGCAAGAGACAGTCAGTCAAGTGTCCGTTTAATGTTAAGTATATTGAAAATTAGTTTGTTGAAAAGATATATTTATACGGTAAGTGACAAGTAAGGGTATACATATGTGATTGATGTTGTTGTAGATTTGTGAGTGTGCTATGTCAGTAGACCATGTTTTACAATGCCCATTGCAAACATTTGTTGATGCATTTGTGTTTAAATGTTCTGTGTGTAATAATTTCAGTAATTAAATTGCATTCACGAACGTTTGACTAACTATTTAGAATCACAGATAAAAGATATGTGTAGTTAATATAAGAAGGAAATTTCCTGGCTTAATTCTAAATAACTACCTACTACTAGGCTTATAACACTTAATAAGGTAAATATCAAAGATAGTTTTTGAGGTTTTGTAAGCTGACAGTTCATTGGAAATTTGAGACCAGCTTGTGATTTTCAGATGATTGTAAAATATGCTAATTGAAATGAACGATTGCTCAGGCCAACAGCTATATCTCCCAAAATGAAAACATGCTACTATTAATTACTGCTTCTACGCTTTTAAATTGTGCTATTAATGTTTAAAAGCTTAAAATGCATGATCGCAGAAATTTTGAACTCCGGTTTCTAACGGCAGTAAGCATATAATATGTATGTACATGTGTAGATATTTTATCATTGAATGATATCTATACTGGTTAGGTTAGGTTGGGTCATATCGGTTAGGCTAAATTCAAATCCCTGTAATGTTTTAATATGCAAAATATTTTCATTATTCTTAGGATTTGGTTGTACAATTATGAAAATTACTATAAATGGATATGAGAAGCAGAAGCAAGCAAGCAAGCAAGCAAAAAACATAAAGAAAGAGAGCAAAATTAACAAAGACGAGGTGGGAGGTTTGGTATTTCAACCGGCCCTAATTATCCTATCTGTGGTACATATTCGAATGCATAATATTATAATGTACACATAGTGCTATATATACTGTTAAGTGTATTTAAAGTTATAAATTTATTTAGTTTATGTTTGTATTCGTTAATTCTGTAGCTTGTAATTTTGAATATTACACATAAAAAGTTATGCAATGCAGTGTGGCCGATCGATTGAGTAGTAAAATTTTTGGTTTGAAATTAATGATCGGCTTAGTTATTGATGGTGCGAGTTTAAAACACTTTTGGAGGTAGTGACACAGCAAGAAGGATTTATGATTTTATTCAAAAAAAACAATTAAGACATTTTTGGATATTCTTTCTTGAACCTGACAAGTACTTTAATTTGTTTTACAATTTATTTGCAGAACATGGAAAGGTAGCTGGTACCCTGTTATGGAGTTTTATACATATTGATAGTTTATGTTAATTAGTTTGATAGGTAGTATGGTTGTAGAGCAAGTTGGTGCACTGGTGGTTCAGAATTGAAGTGATTGGATCGACGGGACTTGAAGAAGAGATTGGCTGTTGGATTGGCAGGAGACTTCTGGGGACATGGACGTTAAATTGGATATGTCAGAATAGGTAAGGCTTGAAAAGAAAACAATGGAATGCAATGGTGGGATGGACGTTGGTTGAGCAGAGGAAAATATGCAGATGGAAATTATGGAAGATTTAATTTCATCCGTTTTATATATTTCGCTAATAGCGTGCATTTCTCTTATTTCTTTTAAATTTAGTTTAGTTTTAAAGTGGAGCAACAAAAGCAGTACACCAACTGACCCGGAATGGAATATCAATGCAAATAGATTCTAATAAATTAAATTATGTAATATAATTTTATGCTTTGATTCGTAAGATTCAAAGATTGTAGACAAATAAGGTATTTTGTTTTTTGTATTTCGTTTTAAAATTCGGTCAAGCGATTCCAATTTCCAATGCATCGATGTAGGAAAAATAAACCTGTCAAACACAGGAATTTAGGAACCTGTCTCGAACCTAACGGCACCTTTGTAACGACCCTGATCTT
>JAQIWX010001437.1:0-10303 GCA_034696785.1 Lepidocyrtus cyaneus
GCCGAACAAAGTAAAGGCTTCCTTTCCTTTGAGGATACACAGTATCAGTACCAACTTGCTTTTTTCCTACCTGCTTGTCTGCTTACTCCATACAACCCTTGACGAAAATGAAAAAAACACGTTCCCCGTACAGCTTGAGCCAATAGTTGCTCATTCGATCCCACTCCATGCAGAACTCCTCACAACGCTGCTGTCCGCGACGCCGTCGTCATCCTTTTTACTTCTAGTCTTTTTTTGGCCAACCTACTTCTACCTCATTTGCAAGCGGTAAAATATCAGTAAAAATCCATTTTTTTTTCTTCTTCATTTCTTTAGCTACATTATAAATCTTCTGATTCGATCTCAAAGATAAATCCAACTGCCAAAATAAATATAGTTCATTCGAGTGGTGATGAGTGTGTGCACAATATTAAAATTCAGATTGCATTTCCGTGTTTGCTGCAACGACATAAGTCCAAAGATTTTAAATAGAAACCTATACGTTCTGTGCGTCTATTATTGCTCACTATTTTCTGCGTAGCTTGTTGTGAGTCATCAAGAACAGGCCACTCTCATGGTCAGCTTACCCCGTGCTTCATCCCTTATACCTGTACCGCATCCCCAATAAATTTGTGCTAGCTTGTCTAAAATGAGAATGGAAGAACTCACCCTGTCATTTTTGTTTTGTTTTTCTTGCAGAAATTTTGTGAGCAATCATTCTTCTATTTATTCACCCCACTACGTAAAAAAACATCAGTCAAGTTGGTTGTGCTGTGGAAGAAGCCCTTCCAAGAATTTAAATCCGCTCAACAAATAACTTGCTGACGACGATGATGATGACTAACTAACTCACAGCGATAGCCAGTACACATGTGGAAGGAAAATTGATGGAGGGCTCGTGGGAGGATTGCAATTTCCTTTTAATAGTATTTATTTAGAATCTCTTGATGCTTAACGAAGTGCCAGTATATGCATTGAATTACCTCGCTGTTGTGTCCCATTACGCCCCGGTTGGACGGAAACAATATGCAAGGACGTGCTTTCTCCTCTTCCTATTTATCTCAACTTCCCAATATAGATTTGTGATCTACGTCAGTTTATTTTTAATCCAAGTGCCTCGGAATCAAATGTGCCTTAGCTCGAACCTCCTCAAACAGTGGCCATTAGAGTGTTTTTCATTGCACAGAGAATTCTGTGGTGGTTTTTAGTGTGGAGTGGAAATCAAATAAAAGTTATTGTCGCATGGGAAGGAAATCTCTTTTTAAGGGTAGTAAATGCTGTTGCCTAATTTGCTGATGCTATGATGGTTTTACGGCATTTGAGTGCCAGTGTAACAGGTGTGGTTGGATGTCATAATGAGAACACAAGTGAAGAGGAACGAGCACCAATACCAATGGATCTAAGCAAAAGCAAGCCGGGCCACACTGGCCCTTCTTCGGACCAAATCCCCTTAAATCTGAACAAGCATACGTTTGGATCCCTGTCCATGCCCATTCGGCCCCTTTCCTCATCCTCCCGCTCCTCCGAGAACATAATCAATAATAATACGTTAGCAAGCAATAACAACAATAATAATAACGATATCAGTGCCAAAAGTCGCAATATTTATAAGAGTGAGTCGCCAGTAAATTTTTCTACAAGGAGTCCTTCCTCCCAGCAACCAACTCAAATTTCCAGTGTCTCAACGCCCCACCTCAACAGTCATCATCATTCGCATCATAGGCGGAGTCGGAAGGCGGATCTGCGCTGGAGAGAACTGGGACTAGTGCACGCTTCCGCAGGAGATGAGGACGATAATACGTTCTCATCGCCGGACTCCGGCTTGCACCGAGACTCCCCGGGAGAAGAGGATGATGTTACTAGTACGAAGCCATTAAGCCCGTCTTCCATGTGGCGAAGTCCATCTTCCACATCCGCCTCCATGAACAATGCAGCCTCCTACTTGCGAAAACAAGCCCACCCTTGCCTCATCCCTCTTTCTCTCATTCGTGCTAAATACAATCACACAAATGTCTCCCCCGACAGATTCTCTTCCTGGGATGAGGAACAACTTGGCTCAGAAAGGTCGAGATCTGAAAGTGGCGGCGGCAGTGGTGGTGGGGATAAAGTTCAAACTAAACGGGCACGGCTGGAGGAAATGGTATCTCAAATCAAAACGACGAAGGATACACGAACCCGGCATTATTCAGGAGATGATGACACATCCTCAGGAGGACATGTCACTTCCAGTGATGAGGTGATGGATGATGGCCCAACTGACTTGCGAAATGCATCCACCTCCTACAAAAGTCGAGAGAAAGGGCTCAGCATGTACTTGGGCAGGAAGGAGAAAGCTGGGAAAGTAGGTCTGAATTTGATCAAAGATGCGGACTATGAGGATGACGAGGAGGAGGATGGGGATGAGCCTTGCAATTTGGCTTATCCAAAGTCCTCCTCCCCAAGACCGGACGGGATGGATATTGCACAGTGGAAAAAGCAGGCACAACTGAAGTCCACCTCCCCATTCCCGTTATCTCCGACTGATGCTGCGAAACTGTATGGGATCGACCCGGACACATATCAACAGCAAATAATGCAGCTACAACTCACTTCCGCAGCAATGTTGGGTGATCCCGGTGGTCTTCTCAAAGCTTTGGGTCAATATCCTCCGTGGGTTTATGTTGGCTATTATTCTCAACTCTTACAATCCTTCCAAGCTCAAGAAATCCTCCGCCAGTATGCAATCCAGTCAACATCCCAACCCAACAACAACAACCAAGGAGATGATAAGGTACATTGCAATTCTTTTTATTCATTCCTTTAAAAATCAAAGCATTGACTGTGTCATCAAATTCAATTAAAAGGTATTTTCGATTTTCACCGATGAAATCAAACTATATATAGTGATCCTCTAATTCTTCTTCATTCCAGCCTTCAAACGACCGTGGTCGCTCGACTGTGGCAAGCAGCACGAACAACAACTACCATAGTCAGTCTTCCCCCTTATCTCCTGCCTCGGTGACTGAAGGGACAACAGGGATGGACTCGGATGGCTCAGCTGCTGGTCCAAATACTCAAAGCGGTCTGAATGGGAAACGCGCCCCAAGGGCTATGACAGGAAGACACGTGCGGACAGGGACTGGAGCATCTCCATCCACTCTACTCACACTACGTCAGAAAATTGAGGAACGGCAACGGGTAAAAGCGCAGCAAGCCATACTGGAAGAAACCCTCCTCCAGACTCAAGGTAAAGGGAACAAAAATGGGAAGTATTCTAGAAAGCCCGTGAAAAAATAATTACTAGAGCCATTACTAAGCTCACCGTTTGAACTTAAGCCAGTGAAATATAGGTGTAAAAACTGTTTGTAAACATAGATACGTTTTTGTTGATTTTTTTGTTTAGTATTACATATTTTTTTTAAAGTAGGTTAGGTAACTCTTTTGAGGAAATATTTTCAAAAATATTTACACGCGCTAACATAGGTATACTTATATTTGAAAATATATTCTACAAAGTAAAAAAAAAACTTTTTTTTCTGGCAGGCAACTTTCTTTTCAGAATAGTTCCGTCAGGGGCCATCCAGTATTTTATATAAACTTCTGAAAAATGATTTCAGCTTCCTACAAAAAAGCGTTGTCATTTTTAACGGCATCTCTGGTATTTAAAAGACTATTAAGTGAAACAAATGTTACTTTTCGACGACACGTTTTTATTCTCAATAGAAAACTAGAAAGAAAAATTTCTAATTTTTTTTATATGTCGCAATATTTTGTTTGTTTTACGATACTACATTACAATTTTTTACGGCTCAGTGTCAGTATATTTTGCAGTATGGATTATGGATAGATATTTTGTTATGGAGATGGCAAAGGAAGCTAACTAAAAAGCCATGACTAGTTTAAAACTCTCATTCAATTTTTGTGTCATGTGTAAATTCGTTTTATAAATTGGGAGCATCAGTGCCAAGCTTTAGCAAAGAAAAAACCGAACTCCAAGATAAAAGGATGAATCCAGTCGTTCCCTTTTAGTAAAAAAAAGCTTTGAGGAAAAATTATTATTTATGAATATTTTAATAGAGTTAATCTCCTTCGGAAAAGAGTTGTACAGGAATGTTGTTGATAGGAATAATATTCATATTGCAATAAATGTTATTATGAACTGTGTACGGGTGCCATTATATACTGGATAGAAGATAAGATAAATGTAAAATTAGAATAATCTACCTACAACGAATGCAACTGCGAAAGTGACTAGTTCGGCTATGAGAAGGAGCGAAAATTCCTTTCCCAAGAAAAGTAAGACGAGGAGGACATTTAAGATAAGCAGTTGGGAGGAAGGTTATTGACGGAGGTGAACGGAATTAGTGTGACAGATTCAAAGAAAATATCGATACGACCCCGATTCGTCATAGATTATTTGTAAAAGCTACGTTAACTGGACTAGCATGACTATTGAAATGTTTCAAGCACTTATTGGCACTCATAAAGCCTTTTGGACCAACTAACTCCGAAAATTTAACTGACAGAATTTAACCGTGATGAGTGGGTTCAAAAATTCGAATGAGCTCTCCGCAGAGCACACACTTGTTCATTGCTCGACTCTTGTACAGTAAGTTACGTATAGGTATATAATGACGGGGAAGGGAGGGAATGAAATGATGAAAGCTGGCTTACTATTGTTTGTAGAATTTTGTGTAGAAAGCTTAAGCTGGAGTCTATTTATGGTTGGAAGTTTGCTATGCAAACAAGCCGTGTGTGTAGTACTTACTTACAAGAAACTATTTTAACAGAAGTAATATGTACAGGAACAGTAGTGTGCTAAAACTAAAACGAAAAAAAACAAGAATTAGTAAGGAGCATTTAAACACTTTTGTAAAATACAAAACTGTAAAACTAGTTACGCCAATGTCGTTTAAAAATGTGTAACCTAGGCAGGGCCATATTAGTAACGTGACTTAATAGATTGTAAAACGTATGGGTAGAAAGTATGCATGAAAATGCGTTTACTTCACTAAACAAGGAATTGCTGTATAAAAAAACGGAAGACGAGGAACAAACCGGACCTGGATGTATGTATCAATTTAAAAAGAAAATACTGAGAAATGCTGGACATGACGACAATTTAATTACCTAAATATAAATATGATTAGTTTAGGCTAGGATCAAGGAGTTAACACATAACTACCTAACTAATATACGTTTGTGTTATTGTTGTGCTATTATTTTCACCATCACCTATTCAATGTGTTCGTTAGGTTAAGGGATATTTTTTTTGAATAATAATAGCCTCAATTCTTTTTAAAAACAAAGTTCCATAACTAAATGTGGCATTGCATCGCATTGTCGCAAAATACATACAGTACTTAATACATATTATTTAGTAAACATAATTTATTTTACTCAAATGCTGATCCAGTTTCTAGTACAGAGTAAATTAGGCTTAAAACATGATGATTCCTTGCTGACTTTAGGGGAGCAGTGTGCAAATGGGGAAGTTGAGAATTCGTTCTTTTCAACTTTTCGATTTCAATTAATGATGCATCCTTCCTCAGAGAGAAGCAATTGAAAAAAAAGATATGAAAGTAACAGGATTGCAGTTTAAATATTGCATAACTTACTATCCTGCTGTAAAGTTGTCTAGAACTCCATGTTTTCCCCAAGCATTTGCTTCTTTCGAAAGATGGTTGCCATTTTGCTGCGTGTACTACAGATGCTGCGTGAATTCTCATTAAATTATAATAACAATATCCATCTACGTCAGCTTTTACAAAAAACAAATTGTAAAGTACGGTACGGGATGATGCAACATAATACAATCATGTTTTTTTTGTTCAACAAGTCAGTATTGAAGCATTTATTAAGTATGCTGTAGTTAATAATATGTACTAGTAATATTAGTTAGAATTATTGTCTATGTATGAATATAATAGATCTGTAGCAATGTAGTCAAAACTGATTATCGCTCTTTAAAAATGACATTCCTTTTCAAACCCAGCCATATCCCTAAGTTTCCTCTCAACTTCATTCCAATAAGATAAAAGGAAGGATCTATCGGTTAAAAGTAACTCGACCTGGAAGTGACATTCCATTTCGCAAAAACATTGCTCATCCACTCCAAACTGATTACGACTGTAGTAATAAAAGTTTCCAGTTTTTAAATCAATCTGATATGGGGAATTCTTACGTCTTTCAGTTTGATATCGGAATTGTGTTTCTCTGATCTGATTTGAATTAATTACTAAAATATAAAGCTGTTGTACCTATATCTGAGATGAAACTAAAAAGTACTTATCTAAGTATTTCTAATGATAACACAAAAATGACAAACTATTTCCATTAGTAACTCTAAAAATGAATTGTGATTCCTTAGACACTCCATGTTTTCCATGTATTAATTAAGCTAAACCGACGGTAAATAACTCGTTTAGGGCAATACTCTGTTGTCATCTTTTTTATTGTAACAAAAAGCTCCGATCCAGTATACAATTTTAAGAATGTCTTCCTCCTCCTACTTCGTCATTTATCTGAATATGTATTATTAAGTGGATTGTATGTAACTTTAACTAATTGTCAATGTATTGGACTGTCCATAACTGTATACTTTAATGATGTCAGAGTAAACTACCTATAAACCCAGATATTATTCATTGTTTTTAAAACTACGTTTTCTCAATACACTCAATTTTTAATTATTCCAACAAACAATAATGTTTACTACTGGTAATATAAATATATAGATACGGCTGTTACTGTTTAATAGGAATAAAATACTACACACTGTTTGTGTCATTTAATATATTTTATAGACATTATATCGATGTAACCCACTCTTTTATATGATACGTGAAATATTTTTAAAAACTATGACTTGCTATGAAATAATGATGATTATGAGGAGGATTAACAATTGAAAAGTGTCCTCGGAAGAGAAATAAAAATAAAATGAAGAGCAATGCAAAAACATAAAAAAATATAAAGGTGGTTTACAGTGTCAATCTGCCCATATTATTTTCATGCGTTGGAATATTTTTTGATCATTGAAAAGTGGCTGTTGCTTCAAATCATCATCAGAACATCATCGACGGTGAGGATTTGTCCGTCGTACTGAATTTGATATTACAAAATACGGCAAATAAAATAAACACCGTGGGCATGATATCAGTAAATATGCAAAACTAGTTCTTTGGAATGTCTTTTGAAATGCATCTAAAAATCCACCAAAGAATGTTTCTGTCTATTTCTAACTTGATTGTATCTAGGTAGGCAGCAAGCAGACGCAGACGTTGCTGCAGCTATGGACAAAAGTGCAAAGTCCGAAAGCATCTTATCTGTCTCCTCATGGCTTTTAGTGAAGTACATAAATGCATCGTTTTCTTCTTTCCTTGCAAGAAAATTTAACCTCCTCCTCCAAAATTAGGCTCTACAATGCGTACGTGAAATTTTGAGGTTGCATTTATCCGTTTCATTTCATACGTGATGCCATTCTCTCTCATCATGAGCTCTTGAAATTCTACCAGTTTGAAAGACTGAAAACAGGAACAAACCGTCGTCGTCAGACTGACAATAAGTCCATAAGTTTTTTTTACGCAGCTTTAGGGGATAAGGAAGTAAGAAGCAGGCAAGAGGATAGATAGAAAGAAAACACGTTTCTGATTTAGAGCAAGTTTTTTTTTCACCAACTGACTCTTCCAATCGAAACCTCACAATAATATTTTATGCGTGTATCCTTTTGTTTTCGTGCGTCGAAATATGCGTTGGTAGTAAATAAATGTAATTTCAGGTTCAACCGATGAGGCCTAAATTTTATCCAGATCCCAGAGTAACATTTTCTTCAATATTGATCAACAACATTATTTACAACAAAAATTAGCCGGTAGTCCCAGGTTTGCCTCTGCAGTAGGCGAGTTTACTGATTTCCGGATTGGAAGTTAGAATTGAATAAGTTGGGGATAACGAATTTACTAACTGGCGAGGAGATCATGACTTCTCTATTTTCATTTCTAGACAACAAAACGTAAGCATGTTTTAAAAAAAAGTGGAAGAAAAATGCCTTATCTGGTTTTACCATGAAGCCAGTCCACGTAAGACTTTCTGGTAACCCCGCACATGTCATGCTGTCTCGTAAAACTTTACGGAGAGTATCCAGTGTTTTTTACAGAGTCCTTTGACTTCTATTCATGACCTTGAATTACCGGTATGTATGGGGTTTTTTCTTAGCCAGCTAGCTCGATCTAGTACTTTGTTTCCTTGCATTCTATGATGATTGCATTATTATGGTGGCTATTTTTCGATCTGGCCATATCTCTGGAAAACGTTTCAGTAAAGGAAAATAGTTTATTTAATTTATTTCGATGGAATTATAAATAGGCTATGTTGTGTACTGTTGAATTTCGGACTTGTTTCAATGTACTAATTCCATGAAAATATTTCCCAATCCAGGAGACGCACTTGCAGATTCTAATGCACCATTTCACTCCTATTCTGTTTCTACTTAAAAATAAAATAAATATTGTATGAAGCTTTTTTAGGAATAGATACTAAAGAGTTAGAGTTCAACATGCGTCTTGAACTCTTCCTGAAAACCTGTTTACCTTGACAGTTGGAAGTTTTTCGATTTCGAGTTCACAATTGCAGCAATGAAAGAGAAGAAGAAAATGTCAAATTCATACGTAACGTATGTATCTTTTTGAGGCGTGCATGGATACTTCAAGTTGGGATTATTCTGTGGTTTCGTTGCCATACACCATATTATCTTCATTCGGCATTTTGGTTAATATTATGGTCTGTAGTAGTTACACGTTAGACTGCATGCTTTTTTGTTGCATAAAAATTGACATGATGACAAATGGACATGGTTGAAGGGAGAACTTGATTTTAAGTTTTTGCCGATCAAGCTGTTTTTATAATATATTGCATTATTTATATCAGTTAATTGAGAGCCTAGTTTATACAGATGATATGCAAAATTGCCATCAACCAAAATGACATCGTTTTCCCCCCAGATTGGGAATTTTATTTTTGGCATCGCTTCCAATCCAACTGAACTCCAGTAACTATAAACATTTTTAAAGTCGTAGCTAATTATGCTGATTTAACAACAAATCTTTAGACTGATGAGTCATGAGTTATGTCCTCACCTCCGTTTTACCAAAAGTTTTATCATCAGTAATTGCAGCTGCACAGCTTGAGCAGTTCGCATGATGGAAAAATGGAACCCGAGAGAAGTCTGAGAACAACAACTCTGCTGCTTCTGCTCTGATACTCTGACTGAGCGATGAGAATGGGGCACTATGAGACGACTTCAATAATTGTACCGCTAGATGCTTTCGTTTTCGTGTCTAATCGAATATTATTCTACTTTTATTTTCCAACGATAACTGGACATTATATAGGATCCAATATAATGTATCAATTAAAACTTATCCATTCAGAATTGACTGCAATAAATAAGTTTTCATGATTCTCCGTCGTCATCCGACTCATACTTTTCCGGCTCTACCAACTGACCCCCAAGCATTTTCTTTGTGTTGAGACGAAGGGTTGCAAGCCAGCCTTCCCGCTGCGTTTCATAAAGGCAATTAATAATAAGATAACAATGAATTAAAAATGTCAATTGTAGTAACTACTATAGAGTAATGATTTCCTACGTCACATTTTATGCACTTACCTGGCGACAAATGTCATCAATTTGAGTGCAACCTCGTTTCGGTAGATTTTTGAACACGTACACATCTTCAACTGCAAATCTCTTCCAAACTGTGGAGGGTTGGTATAATACGATCCGTAAGATAATAACGTCTCTCAACTCAATCAAACTCTACAAAGGTAAAAAGGTCCAGGAAAATGATGAAGTTACATAAATATAGACTGCAACCAATAAAACTATGTATTTCCACTTAATTATAAAAATAAATTTAAAAAAAGGAATGAATACTTCCGAAGCCGGAATGGAGAACGTGTCCTGACAGCCGGCCTCAAAATGTGGACAAGGCATTAGCGTTTTCATTGGGATGCTACATTCCCACGGTCTCTCCGCGGCTTCTCCAGCATTAGGACCAGATGAATGCCGTCTCCTGGAGTTGATGTTTTGCGTTGTAGAATGTAACGTCTCCAAAGCACAGAGATCACTGCCTTTCCCATTACTATCAATACCGTCATTTCTATTTCTAAATTCAGTTGCTTCGATGGTTAAGTAATTGAAAATAGTTAGTGGATGGATGTAACGAAACAGTGGAATGGTCTATTTTTTTTAAATAACTTTATTATGTGTTCCTTACCAGTCAAATCGACAGAGATGGATCTTTCAAACTGCGGACGAGCTCTGCCGGAAACTCCAGCATTTGCT
>JAQIWX010001438.1:0-10303 GCA_034696785.1 Lepidocyrtus cyaneus
CAAACTATGCATTATGATTTCCGTCTAGTGACATGCTGAACAGACACATCGATGATACATAAAATAATTAACTGTTTCAACAGCGAAACTACGGAGCTCTGCAATACGTGCAATACATAGATATAAATAAACATTGATGAGAGTGATAGTGATGATGACTATTTTAAATGAATAAATATCAATGTCACTAGAAAATAAACCCATTTTTAAAAACGTAAATCATACCTTATTTTAGTCATTCTCTGGTTACCCCAGCTGGGTAAAACTAGTATAAAAGAAATTAGTTAAAGATAAGCTTTGAATGTTTCCTGTCAAATGGAATTCCCTAACAAGATTGAACCTCCGCGGAAGTTCCGCTCCGCAACGTCAATAGTAGCATCTCAGCAGCACCTTCATTATGATCGGTCTCCTCGTCAAGTCCCGTCATCCAAATCATTTCAGAATAGTTCCGATGAGGATGATGATGATCGTGATAATTCGGATGAGGATGTGAGACAAGTAAAACGTTTCCCTGTGGGGTATGATGAGATGCTTTATCATGACTACTCCTGTCCATATCAGCTTGGTGCCGTAGAGCAAAAAGGTGAGAACAATATTGTAATAGTGAAGCCATTTAATTATCCGGCATTTTGCCCAGCAGGGATAATGGAACAGCAACGTTGTATTTAATTTTATTGTAGTAGGCAAATCCAGTCGACCAGGGACGCTCAAAAAGAAGCATATACGAGTTAAGCCATGGACAAGTCAAGCAAATACTTTGACTAATCTTAAAAACTGACTTCAAAAATGAAAATGTATTGAATAAAGTGTTTCCAAACTCCAAATATCATGCTTGCGCAAAATGTGATTTAAAATAAGTGCCTTGATGATATGTAATGGAATTAAGGTATGATGTTGTGATGATGATACATAATATTTGGTACGCTCAGAAGAGAATACAATTAAATTGAAAAAAAAAATTCTGGAGTAAGCTGCGATTTCTACAGTTAAATTCTTTTGCATATCTTTAGAACCTGTGTGACTGAAAAGTGATTAGTAAAAACGAAAATTGTACTATGCGGATGGTTGTGTCATGTACTGCGTCATACGTATGATTATGCAGAATATTTATTTATTATGTGTCTGCTCTGCAATACTTATAACTGTACTTTATGAACTACCTATCTTCCGTCGTCAGTTTTTTTTTGTGAATTTCTTTTCATGATTCAAGATTTCCATCAGTAAATAAATATTTTTGGGTTTTACTACACGTGCCGACTAAAAGTTTACACAAATATTTTAATAACATCTTTAATGACGCTTTGGGTGATATATTTAGAGGTGAATATTCCTGGTTTACAGAAGCCATACCAATAGAAGAGCATACCTGATGCACTTTAACCACTTTGAAAGACACACCTACACAATTCGCAAATGTAGATACAATTTCCTATACACTGCAAGAACCTTGGAAGGATTGCTGAGGTTGTCAGCAAATAAAGCAAGGAAAGTGTTTTATGTATCTTAATAATTGACAAAAAAAACGGACGGTTGAGTAGTGTAACACCGATGCTTTACTTTTACATCGTCACTGGAATTTGACAGGTGACGTTAGTTTGTTTGGTAGATAAAAATATGCCAGTTGTAATATTATTTGTCTTTTGTCCATCATTTATTTAGACAGGAACATGTACTTGATTTGAATCATCAGCACTGTCATCCAACTGGGCAAAGGCTTTATCGATTCGTTTTAAAGAAAATGTAATTCCTTTTGGTAATTGCAAACAAATATTGAATTATTTGCCACCTAAATATACATACCTATATACAATCTGACTTTCGTTTAAAAAACTTAAATAATTAAGCGATGATGGAAATAGCTTTGGTAAGAAACGGCGCGGATGAGTTCTTATGTACGGTCAAATTCATTCAGTAAAATGTGCTCCAACTTATTAGTCCATTGCCACAGACTTGATATTGAAAACGTTGAAAATCGATAGTGCATTCCGTTCAAGGAATTTGGACGAATTTAATGTCTTTGGGTTTCTAAACGCATTTTAAGGAAGCACGAGTAAAATTAGGACGAGCTAGTTTTCTAATTCAAACTGTATGATTTGGTTCAATATAGTTTACAAAATAAAAACAATGAAAAATATTAAAATGCAAAAGGGCGATAGCTCTCTTTTTCAGAATTCAGGGAAATCTGCTGAAGTTTCTATTACGACATCACATCACTATTTAAAAGTGTACTTTGACTGGGCCTATTTATTCTGTTGCAGTCCATTCCGGTTGAAGCTAGTCAAGAATAATAAAGGAATCCCCTATCACTACATTACATATAGCTGGTTACCCCAAAGAATACTCTGCATTCTTTGCACTTTCATTCATCTCTTCTGGACGGTGAAGGACTTGCGTTTTTCCGTTCCTGCAAGAAAAAGTCACGACCCCAAAGTCTACTTCAATATCGGGCGTACCCTTGCCAGTACTGCTGTAAGGTTGGTCACCCTGAAAAGTTTCTGGCTTCAGAAAAATGGGTTTCTGGAAATTGTCAATTTCATCTTTAGCGAGAGAAATTTAGTTTCCATGTCAGTTACAGTACCACCTCAAAAGCATTTTTACTCAAAATTAGCCAACAGATTTGAGAAAAGCTCATTGCTCGTTTTCTGCATGGGGTTGGTTTACTCTGGATTTGGTCTGGCTTCATTTGCGACCGGAGACTATATCGAGATTGTGCCAACTCCGGAAAGAGATTGGAACCTTGACTGGTGGTGGACATCCGTGACAAAATCGGGCTACTTCAATTTCTTCATGAAGGATGCCCAAACCACCAATAACAGCAGCACCCTCGTAGACTCAGTAATAGGGATACTTTCTGCAGCGGGATATTTCCAAAGGTGCCGAAATAACATTTAAAATTTACATCATTTTAAATTTGAATAGTTAACTTCATTCGAGTTTGTAATTAGACGTGTGATGACATCATATGACGACTTCCTCTTGATGGTCACCGTACTGACATTGAGATCTGCTGTGATGTCGTTCTCAGCCTCAATCCAAACTGAAGAGATTGAGCTTATATCATCTAATAAAGAAAGTGGAGTACATGAATCCGCCACCAAGTCGATTGAAATACCAAAACTTCAGAAATTTTCTCCAAGCTGGACTGTGATTGAGGAACGCTACGGGAGACTGAAAATCCTTTCGGATTTGATAAATGAGCTGTTGGGAACGGCGATCGGGTGCTACCTACTGGAGTTCATCCTTTATTACTCCGTGAGCTTCCACAAAATATTTGCGGGGGATAATCCGGACTGGGTTGCTATAGCAAGGCTGGCATTTTTGTTTTTGAATGCGGTCGGATTTCTTGTATTCTCTGCTGATATCCCTTACGAGGTATTAAAATTAAAAAGTCTCATCAGATCATTCTAATTTGGTCAAAAATAACAATTGTTTTGGAATAGATGAATGCACTGAAGGTTTGGCTATCGGTGAAACACAATCGGAGGGCGATTCCCTTGGATGAGATCCACCTAACCGTGGATAGGTTAAAGGATCATAATGTTGCCATAAAGGGGTGGAATGTGTTCCCTCTCACATACTCGATAATTGCTCATGTGAGAATTTTCTAAACTAAAAAGTCAACTAAATTATCACAATGAAGCATTAAATTAGGCTACTAATATTGGACATATTAATTATGTTTATACATTTCAGATGTTCAGCGTAACCGTCACTTACTTCATTATTTGTGTCCAGGTCAAAGAGTAAACATCCGTATATCATGTTATTACAATGTAATTATTTTTAAAGTCCGACTAAATGTTTAAAAAAATGTGATGTAGATATTTAGTTGACTGGTTGGTGATGATAGTCCGTCTCTAATTCAGTTTCGCTGCACGTGCCCAAAAAATTGCAGTAAAATCAAAATCATCCGATTTTAAATTACATAGAGATTTTTATCAACTATTTTTACTACACGTGTTGTCTACCTTTTAAAACATGTAATCCGATTGACAAAATGAACAAACGGAAATCGTCTGCTTGCATGCCATCTACATACCTACGTCAAATGGAGGCCGGATTCATTTTCCTTTCATATAAAAACGGACAATACAGTAATGGAAAGTGACCAGCCGATAACCCAGTCGCCTCCTCCTTCATTTTAAAGCTAAGGTGACTCCTTGCTACTAAATGGATTCACCTTGAAATTATTTTTTTTTACAAAAATCTGGGTTATAAATGGATAGGCAAACCAACGTAACGCGTCATAAGAATGTTTCATCAGATCAGTACAAATTCGACATGACATGATACTGGCCAGACAATTTTTTTATTGAAGCTTCCAGTTAAAAAAAATGTATCCACCTTACTACAATAAATCCGTTGGATATCCACCCCCACCCCAAATCAATAATTGGGGCACGGACCCAGCAAGAGATCTTGAGAATAATCAACAAGAGGGTTTAAATTGGGAGTGGTACTCCCCATCTGAAGACAGCCTTCCTGTGAACTTCTGCTTGGATACTTCCCTTCATGGTCTCCAATACTTGGGTCAGCAAAGGCGGCACTGTTGCGAAAGGTTAGGTTTAGTTAAAAAAATGTTCGTAAATGTTCGACGTAATTTTTTTTTATTATTTTAATTTTTTGTTTTCAGGCTTGTCTGGCTTGCAGCAGTAATCGCTGCAATAGGCACTGCCGGCTATCTCATCTGGGGCATGTACACCGGCAACCGGGACATGCCCATCATCACAGTTTTCAGGCCAACCGAGAAAACTATCGATGAGATCCCCTTCCCTGCCGTTACCATTTGCAGTGTGAATAACATTCAAAAGTCAAAGTTTGATACGGCTGTCAAGTAAAATGAATCATACATATAAAAAAATTGATTCCTCTAAACTACAAGTAAGCTATACTAACGATTTTATTATGGTACAGGGCAGCCTCAATGGCCGTGTTTATGAAGAAGGAAGAGGCTAACCGACTCTACGCCAAAATCCTGGACATGTATTACATCTGCGACTCCGCTGCCACCTTCACGGATAAATTTGAACGTAATGGGAAACTGGGAATTATGGGGGATGCTCTGAGATATGCCCTGTTTAACAATACGCACGATTTCGAGAAATTTGTGGACCCAAGCAAAACATTAGCTGAAGTAAGATTCCCATCTCTTTAGCTAGTCAAGATTGAATGCGGAGTTTATAATATTTTTTTAATTCACATTTTAATTGTTCAAAACTATTTGATTTTTATAGAACAGTCAGTCTTGCAAGGACATGATAATGTTTTGTGTCTGGTTGGGCGAAATTGAAGATTGTAGCAAGTTGTTCCGGAAGGTGGAGACAGACTTTGGTTACTGCTGTACATTTAACTTGATCCCGATATCTTTGCTTTTAAGGTAAAATTTACAGCTATGCTGGATTATATCTTTGCCATGTATGAAAGTTTTTATTTGCAATTAGTTAATCAATTAAACAACAACTAGGAATAGAAATGACCCTCAAGATGACCCGGAAAGGGTGGCGGAATGGTCCAAAGAAAATCTGGATTACGATAATTTGCTGTTTACCGAGAAGACGAAGGATACTCGGAAGCAGCCTTTTAGACAGTTGTATCCCGGGAGGGAGGCAGGGCTTTCAATATTTTTGGATCCGGATCTGGATGAGTATCATTGTACAAATACAGGTTGGAGGGGAACTCATTTAAGGGATGAAAAATTGTTCTTTGAATATTTTTGACGAATAAAATTTTTACCTTAGATAAATTTTGTTGATCATGTTTTCAGACTCTCTTGGTTTTGTAGTCGGCTTAGACGTTCCCCTGGACTATCCAAGAATTAGAGACAACGGGATAAGTGTTCCAAACGGCTCCGAAGTTTTGATTAGCATCCGGCCCCAAATTACAATGACGGATCGTTCCGTCGAAAACTTTTCCGTGGTAAATAAATTCGACTACGCTTATTACGGATATAAGCTGTGGTTTTTTTAAACTGTGATCGAAGTTGCATACCTAAACTTTTACTCATTTCAGGAGAAGAGACGCTGTTATTTCGGGAATGAATTCAAGCTCCCTCACTACACGAAATACACCACCGCCAACTGTCTTGACGAATGCATTGCAAATCAAACCAGAAGGGAATGTGGCTGCTTACGTTATTACATGCCCCGTAAGAACTTATGCAAATATTTTCAGTAACCAAAAATTGTCATTTACATTCAATTTAGCCTTGAGAAAGTTGTCTTGTTTAACATTTGCAATTACGTTAAAAATCTAGATGACGAGACAGACAAGCTCTGTAGACCAACGGATTTTAGTTGTGTGGAAGCAGTACAAAGTAAGCTTTAGCCTTTTAGCAGTCTTTCACTTTGATTGAATAGGAATCAGTTAGATAACTTGACTTCTTTCTTTCTGCAGAAACCATTTACCAAGAAGGTCTAGGGAAAGCGTGTGGGGTTTGCTTGCCCACCTGCACAGAAATAGAGTATGATGCCATGAGCACCCAGCTCATGGTCCAAGATACGAAAGTTGAGAAACTATTCAATCGTTCTCTTTTGGAGTAAGAAACAAAATAAATTATAATTAATTCACTTAATATTATGCATACATAATTTTTTAATTGAGTCGCTAAATCCCTAAATTGGTGTTTCGTAGTTTGATTGGAAAGCACATTTTTAAGAAAAATGATCACCATCATCCATCCATCGTTCACATCTACTTTGGGGTGGACTCCACATATCCCAGACTAAGGACGGAGAGCGCATCCATGACCCAACTGATTTGTGAGTAATTTAATAAGTTTGGAGCTGGAAATTTGTTGAAAAATTGGTTGGGAGGGAGGTTGAGAAATAATTAAAGTTTTTTAATTTATTTCTGCAGCAAATGCGGGTGGGATTTTAGGTAACAAAAAACACGTTCATTTTTTAAAAGTCAATATTATGAATATTCACAAATCTGACACAATGACATGAAATTTTGCATTAAAAAAAGGATTATGTCTTGGATTCAGCGTACTGTCCCTGTTGGAAATTGCATACTATGTAACAATCCGCTTGGGATGCAACTGGTATCGG
The DNA here is from genome assembly GCA_034696785.1 of Lepidocyrtus cyaneus. Lineage (NCBI taxonomy): Eukaryota > Metazoa > Arthropoda > Collembola > Entomobryomorpha > Entomobryidae > Lepidocyrtus > Lepidocyrtus cyaneus. The sequence continues at coordinate 7,050 of JAQIWX010001438.1, forward strand.
GAGAGATCCCTTGAAAAGAATAAAGTCCGCTCCCTTCTTCTCCAATACGATAATGGAGCGCAAATGAAGATGCTCATGTCAAAGGGTGGAGGCTGGACACCAGGACATATTCAAAATCCAGGATTTCCAGTGAATAATATTCAAGCAAGTCAAACCAGATACAACAACGTATTCCAAAAATGGAATGGACAATAGCACAAATGTGATATAAATACTGTAGAAAAGTGAATGCTACTTATTTATTTTAATTATGTAAAATGAGTGATGTGTCATTTGTTAACTTATGTTTTGTGTACATTACACTAATAAATAAAATTAGCGTTGAAACTCGGCTAATGTAGTAATTCATTTATGAAATGGGCCCTTATCCTTTTTACGCGTGAAAAAACCTAAAGGATTTCACAAATTTACTATATTAGAATTATAGGCTAGGCTAAACTCTTCCTCCAAAATCGGTTTTAAACCCTAGCATGAAAATTGCGAAAATGCTTTAATCAGCGAAAAGCTTTTATTGGTAAGCACGCCCCTTTTAACGAGATCTACATTGATTGGCAGTGATCACGCAAACTTTTAATTCCTTTACGTTTTTCATAGATTCTTCTAGTTTACTGCTTCAGTGATTTCCCCTAAAATTGTTATTGTTGTTGTTACCATACAAATGAAATTCCACCGATCAATTTGTTTATTGCTTCCACCTTGAAACTGGAGTGCCAGTAGATGAGCATATTATTAGCAATATGGAGTCGATTTTAGGAATTTTAATTCCCCCAAACAGCGAAGCAGTGCACAACAAAAAATTAGTCAGATGTCAGAAAGATGCCTAAATATGACTAGGTAATTTTTGTGATGTATCTACCACACTACAACAAATCCGTTGGGTTCAGTCCCGCCCTCAGTCAAGTCCGCCATGGAAATGAAGAACAGGATGAGTTGAACTGGGAGTGGTACACCCCTTCGGATGACAGCTTATCTGTGAACTTCTGCCTGGATACCTCCCTCCACGGACTTCACTATTTGGGTCAACGACGGCGTCATGTATGCGAAAGGTAAGAAAAACGTGATGGTAAAAATCTACATAATTCGGTTTTATAAAGAACAGAATATTTTTTTAAACAACAAAAAATTAGAATATTCTGGCTGGCAGCGGTCTCTGCAGCAATAGGCTCCGCCGGCTACCTCATCTGGAACATGTACGCCCTGAACAGGGACATGCCCATTATTACGGTTTTCAGTCCGACGGAGATGTCAATTGATAGGATCCCTTTCCCGGCGGTTACCATCTGCAATGTGAACAACCTGAGGAAGTCCAAGTTTAAAGAGGTTTTAGCGTAAGTTGCATTTTCTAACTTTCGGTGCAAAAATAAAATTGACGATAATTTATAACAAGTAACTTGTGTCCCGCCAAGTTAGGAAGGCGACGGAAGCAGTGAAGAGCCCCTTTCCTCATGACGAAATCCACTTTGAAACATACGCCACGTTGCTGGACATGTACTACATCTGTGAGTCAGGGAACACTTTCACTTCCAAGTTTGTCGAAAATAGCACCTTGGGGATGCTGGGGAATGCATTCAAAGATATCCTGTTTGACCAGGCCCACCCATTTGAGAAATTGGTCAATCCGCGGAAAACATTGGCGGAGGTAGATAATCAAATTATAAGTAATTGTTGGAGTGTCAAAATCCCATCAATTACTTCACAGAACAAAGCGATTTCAAAATAAATTCTCGTTTCTTTTAACTGTTCAGAACAGTCAGTCATGCAGCGAGATGATATTGTATTGCGTCTGGCTAGGCAAGCGCATGGACTGCAACACGTATTTTCAAAAGGTGGAGACAGATTATGGCTACTGCTGCACCTTCAACATGGCGCCTTTGTTCTTGCTAGTGAGGTAGGTTGGTATATGTCAGTTTCACATAGCAGAATAAAGGTTTTGATGAAACAGTATTTTTTTTGACTCGATAGGAATGATTCTGACCCAAAAACGGTGGAAGAATGGGAGAAGGTCAGTTACGATTCCCTGCTGTTCACCGAAGAGACCAAGGATCGGGAGTATCCTTACCGTCAGCAGTATCCTGGGAGGGAGGCAGGTCTTTCTGTATTCTTGGATCCGGATTTGGACGAGTATCATTGCACAAACACAGGTTGGTTACTTTACGCTTAGCATTAGTTTTTTTAAAAGCAATTTTATCTATAATGGATAGAATCTACAATACTAATTATGTAAACACTAAACAGAATCACTCCATACTCGATTAATCCACTTTGATTTCTTTTAGATTCCCATGGCTTCATCGTGTCCCTACATTCATCCTTGGATTTTCCTCGGATTAAAGACAATGGGATAAGCGTTTCAAATAGCAGCGAAGTTTTGATCAACATCCGTCCTCAAATAACAATCACAGACGATTCCGCCAGGAGCTATTCCCGGGTGAGTTGTTTATTAAAAGAAACTTGAATAATTTTTTCATGAATGAGAATAAAATCGGTAAATATATTGCATTTTAACCTTGCCAAACTGATTTAATTCGTTCTAGGAAAAACGGCACTGCTATATAGGGGACGAGTACAAGCTCCCTCATTACACCAAATACACAGCGTCCAACTGCATGGACGAGTGCATTGCGAATAGAACCAAGAAGGAGTGTGACTGCGTTCGGTATTACATGCCCCGTGAGTTGATATATAGCTTACTTTAATTAATTGCCAAGAATCAAGCTGTTCCATTAAATTATGTAACATTCAAATTGACGGTGACAGACGATGTTAAAAAAGACAAACTGTGTCGGCCAACTGACTACAACTGTGTTAATGGCGTTCGGGGTATGTGAAAAAAACGCGTAAAAATTATTCATTTCGATTTTATTCAATAAGCTGGAGGATTCCCGATTTAAAAAAAATATATTTTCCTGTAAATTCATTTAGAACAAATATACCAAGAGGGGTTAGGGAAGGCTTGCGGATTCTGCTTGCCCACATGCACGAAAATCGAATACGAAACTGAGACAACGTCCCTCCGGGTGATAGATCATCAAGTTGAAAGATTGTTTAATCGCTCATTCGGGGAGTATGTAATATAAGCATTTTGGGATAGTTTAATGAGAATGTAGAATACGTAATTCGTGTTTCATTCCGCATTTCTGATTTGATTTATTTTGCAGATTTATTGCCCATCACGTATTCAAGAAGCATGATACTTATCACCACCCATCCATCGTGCATATATATTTTGGGGTGGATTCCACACATCCCAGGCT
>JAQIWX010001439.1:0-10301 GCA_034696785.1 Lepidocyrtus cyaneus
TCAGGTGAATGATTTATGCTCACAGCAAAATTATTCCAAATTTGCTGGCGCAAGCAAACCGTGGAGCTGCGATGCAATGATAAATATCTTCCCTCCACGCAGGATTTCTTCATGGGACGTGTTCGACAGGCTCCACAGCTCCAGTTCACCGCTCGGTATAGATTCAATTAGTCAGCCAAAACTACATCTGCCCTGGCATTTACACTTTGAATCTTTGGAAGCCCATAAAAGGTCCTTTCCGAACACAATCCCAACCATAAACATGTTCCTTGTGGAAATGGAAGCATTAAAGGATCAGGATGCAATCAACTGGCTAAAAGATTGTTATGATAACCTGCTGTATCAAAGTTACTATAGCTCACACATCGCCCAAATATATTTCGTCGATGTCATTCCCTCCTGGCAACAATATTCCGTGTTTGTTGGGAGCTCCCAGATTGGTCGTATTTCCCCATTGTATCTCTTTGGCGAATGCAGAGACTTCCGGAAACTAAAAAACAACTTGGAATGGTTTGACTGGAGGAGTCCCTCCACGTTAGCTCATTTCCTCGAGTGGAGACATGGTTGGGGAATGACTGTGGAGGGGATTTGTTTTTGGCAACTGCCTACCCTAGAACACCGAAGACACTTTGTAATTTGCGACAATCTTTACCGCGGCGATGATAGTCATCATGCAATGACAAGTGTGCTAAAATTGTTTCCAAGTCCTACGGAGCAGATACGCCACTGGACTGTGTACATGTGGACAAGCATCTGGAAAAATTACACATATGCTGTGGTTAACTCCAAGGATGTCCGGTGCAACAATAACATTGTTCTAAAACCAGATCACCACATTCAACTCCTTGGCATCCGACCCAAACTGGGAGCTTTCTTTAAATATACTCCGTATCCTCTTCACCTCCAACTCTACATTCCTGACAGATTCAACGTCCTCCAATTTGTGAGTTGCGGGAGGAGGGGAGTTCAATCAATTGCTTTTGGAGAGCTGGTCAATGTTTACGATATCCAAATTTGGGGCTGCATCCTGGCGTCCATTCTCATCATTCCATTGTTTATGCAAAATACAACGTTAAGGATGGGTGGCCAATTTGAATATTTTTTCAGGAATGTTCTATCCATGTTCAAGCTTTTTCTGGAACAAGGAGACCCTTTCCCGGGAAGGCTGTTGAGACGAAACTTTTTTCGATTTGTTGCAGCAACTCTCCTCCTCATGGGAATCATACTGAGCAATGGCTACAAAAACACGAACGTCTACAACATGATCCTCCCAAGACTCTCCCCCCACTACCAATATTTTCAGGAACTGGTCGATGCCAACTTTACAATTTATTCACAAAGTAGCTACCTTTACTTTGGGGTTACGGCTGTGGAACCTTCCATTAAGATAGAGAAGCACAACATCAACATCGATGCTGTTTTGGGCTTCAGGGGCCGCTTTAACTGTCTGAAATCTCAAGTATATCAAGCTTGGGAGGAAGTGATGAAGTTTGAGTCTCAAAACGGGGCTCCCAAACATCCACCCTTTATCCAGTTGATAAAAAACCAGTCGAGTCTCCATCCTATCCGATTTTCTCTCTATAAATCCTTCAATGATGTATATCTCCAACGGCAATTGCAGTTAGCAACGTCCGGTAGTTACTTCTTCGATGAGAATGACGCCGTGACAAGTTTCTACCAGGACGAGAATCGCGTACTGTATGAGTCTGTCAAGGCATGTAACAAAACGGCCGTCATACTTCCCTCCCTTGAATGTCACAACTACACCAAAAGGCTGAAATTGGCTAAGCGCGATGCAAATGTCGGGAAGGAGACGTTGTTTCAACGCACGCTCGGATTTTACTTGGGAGGACTCATTCCCCCGTTTTTATTGAGAAGGGTGAAATATTTCAAGGAGTCGGGGATTCAAGACCGATGGATGGAGCTGATTTGGCTGGTTTCAAAACCGGACCAAGATAAGCACCCCCCTTCGAAGGAGGAACCATCCCCTGTGACATTAGATGGAAATATTGTCGTCATATTTGCCGTCCTTTTGGCAGGTCTACAACTTTCTTTGATTTGTTTTGTGATCGAAAATGGCATTCGGAGCATGTTTGTAATTGCTCGCTGTTTTAAAAGAATTGTAAAATTGGTGATAAGGTTAGTCGTCTTGTTTATTCTTAAAATGTTGGGCTTTATGCTATCACGCCCCTTCCGCTACTGTAGATAGGTTTCCAACATAATTTTCTGTACGGTTTGAATGTTTAAAATAAATAAATGTTTCTAAAGGATATGTAGCTAAATAAATTTAATTGGAGTTAAGTAACTCATCTAATTAGTGAGACACATTCAAGAACACTCTTCTTATTTTTTACATTTGAGTAAAAGGATCGAAAAACTGTAATTGATAGTTATCCCCACAACGAAATAAATGATTTACTGGGGTAAAGTGAGACATACAAATTGTAACAACATTTTTCTGAAAATAAAATAATATCTGGAATGACAACTGCATCGTGCTTACAATATGAATACATTTAATGGTAATAAAAATTAAGTGCATGTTATAAAGGAGAAGCAACTGCAATTAATTAACTATAAAAGTTAAATAAAAAGGTGGGGGGAAAATCGTGTTTTTATAATTTATAACTAATGCATTTGTGCATGATAATTTTGCTAGTTCCAGTTATAAGATTCCTTTTCCATTTTGAGTTCCATTACTTCCGATTGATTCTGGGAGAGCAATTATTTGAGTTACAATTAAACCTTTTATATAAAACTGTCAAAAGAAGCAGAACAATAATTAAAAAGCTCACCACATCAAGCATCTTCCAAATGAGTTCAGTAGCTGCATCAGGATTGGCCAATTTTAATTCCACAAAACGTTCGCAGCTTCTTATCTCCTTTGATAAGCTAAAAAACAATTAACATTAATACTTTAAAGTTATTTAATATTTTTTTTTGATTTTTTCAATGGTGAAAATGATTATTGATTAAGTACCTCAACATAATGCTCAACAAGTGCACTTCCAATTTCTTCAATCCGTTTAATTTTCTCACGTGGAAGTATAACTCCAGCAGTTGATTTGGTTGGAACCAGTCCCTCCCCTTTTGAAGTAGAATTTGGACAAGGCCACTTTGTAACTCGGTAAGCTCATATTTCTCCGCTGTCTTGAGCAGTTCAACAGCAACCTTATTTGAGAGTTCCTCATTGTCAGGGGATAACTCCATTCCATACAAGAATTTAATAAGATGATCAAGCCCTTTGCCCGAAATATCGGTCATTTTCAGTTTGCTCGATGGGAGTCTCATTTTGTTTCAATTTTGGGTTTCCACCAGGGCCTTAAACACCTTTCTGTGTGTTGTCAAACAAATTGTATTATGCAAGTTGAAAGATAAGCAATAACAATTTTTTTTATCATTTTTGTTCTGCAGAATTGCATTACCTTTGAATATCAATATTTCCGTCGTACAAATATATAGTCCATTGGCAGCAATTAAAATGTCAATAATAGTTATGATGGGAGCGATCATTGATCAACGATCTAAATAGACAGTTTTACATAGATTTTCCCCATGTAAGGCGGTCTTATGAAAATTCAAGGTTTGCTTAAACTTGACAGTAAATGTTTTTTCCATGAACGATGCGATTAATTATGATTATAATTATGATGATTGACTAAATAACTGGATACAATGTATTACTTCATTTAAATTATTTTACTTTCAATTATTACATAAGCCTGGCTTAGTTTATTGTACAATTGACTCAACAAATGAACTAACCCTTGACTGTTGTAAAAAAGCTAGGTGCGCTAGGAGTAGGAGTGTTCTTCTCTAAATATGTAGCTTTAATCAGATAAACTTTACATTAAACATGATTTAGAATATTTTTATACATCAAGAGTTATAATTATACAAGCTGAAAGCCCGTCCTACGGACGGGGGAGTCCACTACACTTAACTAACACACGTTGTCACTCCGTCATCATTGATGTAAAAAATTTAATGATGACGGATGACGGATTGATTTTACTTCGAATGTCAAACCGTCAAAAAAGGAAGAAACGATACGACTTTATTAAAACGGATACTAACGATAAGCTGAAAGGAAATAATATAACGTAAACCAATGTTCTAAATTCCACCTCTGATTAATTGCCACTGGGAAAAAGAAGATATGGGAACTTAAAAATAGTCCTTTATTTAATTGGACATTTTTATAACGATTTTACTTTACATACATGAAGTATTTAAAATTCATTAATATTTGAAATTACGGACAATCCCTACCCCATTTGATACGTGTCTATTTCTCAAATTGCCGGAAGACGCCATTATTTTCATTTTCCCACCTCTATAACACTGACGTGAGCTAACAATTTATATTTACAAATTTACAATGATAACAAATACGCATCAAAACTTATGATGTATGATAGAGCTGTTCACAACTCGGATTGACTTTTGAAAAACTCAAGCCAAGTCAATCTAGCAACTTGACTTGAGTGTAGTGGATTGACTTAAGTTTAGATCGCCTTTGACTTGAATTGACTTGCAAGTCCAATCTTTCGAACATTATTTAGCGGCCTCAATAAGGGTACTGGCTACTATTAAAAATTTTACGGCCAAAGAAAAAATTTAAATGCAATTTGGAATTAGGGGATGGGCAATTATAAATTTTTTACGGCTCATGGTCCGGGACTTAATGCAAACTTATATTGTCAATCCGCCCAAGTCAAGTCTAGTCAATCCGCTACTCAATCCATGCTCAAATTAACTTGACTTGAAGAGATTGACTTGAGTTTGATTGAAATTTTGGCTTGACTTGACTTGTGGACAGCTCTAGTAAAACGATTGCTATAAATTTTGATTTGATAATTGGATAAACGATGTTAGCTCTGAATCTGAATACAGTAAATAAGTAATTTCAAAAGGAGTAGGCGAAAAAGCAATGAAAGCAACACAATGCATAATATATGTTGCGATAGCAGCCAATTGCAGCTTTTAGCATACCAAATGTAAACTGATTAGCGCGCATGGCGAGTATAGAAGTATCTGTCAAATAAGTTGAAAATTATTATAATTACTTTACAAAGTGGCATTTTATTTGTATAATTTTTACACATCAAAAAACATTTACTACTTTGAAAAAATTTCTTTAAACACTACATTCTTCGTAAACGTTTTATTAACATTTTGAAGAAGTTGCCCTTGTTCAGCACTGTTAATAATTTGAAATTTGCAATCTGCTGCACGCCTAACTCTTGACATTGCTACATAGAGTTGACCGTGGCTAAAAACTGGTTCAGGAAGATAGATACCCACTTTTTCGAGGGTTTGTCCTTGGGATTTATTTATGGTCATGGCAAATGCCAACTTTATTGGAAATTGCCTTCTACGTAGAACAAAAGGCAAGTCTGTATCTTTTGGTGCAAGATCTACTCGCGGAATAAAAACTGTTTTGTTTGCTGCTGCACCGGTTAGCACTTCAGCTATTATTAAGTTAGGATGCAAATCCTTAACAATTAATCTAGTTCCGTTGCATAATCCCTTTCTTGTATTTAGGTTACGCAGTAACATTATAATCGAATTAACTTTAAGGTTTAGTTTATGGACGGGCATGCCAGATGGAGATAAATCGTTGAGAAATTCGGTAGGGTAGTTATTTGCATCATTTTCATCGCCATCAACAATTGAATCGACGCTTAAATATGTTGTCATTTCTCCATTTAAAAGAGCAAGTACCTCTTCGTTAATTTGGTCTACATCTTTGTTTAACGGAGTCAATATAGCTCGCCGAGATAATTCTTTTATATTTTGACCATTAATATCATTTCCAAAAATAGCAGTCACCAAAGAGTCCTTGCATATCATGTCTTCTGGGATTTCAATGATATCATCCGAAAAATTTTCCTCGTTCGTTAACGTTCCATCCCCAACTTTAATTAACCAATCACTGAATTTTGGATCCACGGAGCGGATGTTAGTAGTAAGTTGTAATACTTTAAAGTTCTTCCAAAGCTCGTTTGATTTTATGCTAGCTCCTACGATATGGGCCCTACTTCCGTGTGGAACTACAGGAAGCGTTTGGCGAAAATCTCCGCCCAACAAAAATACCTTTCCGCCAAAGGGTCTGTCATTGTGCATAATCATTTTTAACAAACGATCGACACAATTCAATGATAAACCAAGTGCCATTGTAGATTCGTCCCATATTATTAATTGAGCTGATTTTAACAGTTTAGCTTCCTTTGATGTTTCTGTTATAAAAGATGATGTATTTTCTAACATTGGCACAGCAAGCCCAAATTGAGAATGAGCAGTCCTTCCACCTGCTAACAAATTTGCTGCTATTCCGGTTGAAGCCACCGCTATCGCCACTTTAAATCTACTTCTAAAATTACTGAGTAAGGCTTCATACAGGAATGTTTTTCCACTACCACCGGGGCCATCCAAGAAAAAACATTTTCCAGCTTCCGGGTCATTATGAATCTGTTCAGTATTTATGATTTCATTGAATGCGTTTTTTTGTTCTTCTGTCAACATTGAATAAAGCTCTTCAGCATGTTTTGTTTCAAAAGCAGAATCCCAGGCGTCTGTAACATTACAGGGGTGGATAGGATTCGGAGTTCTGAGGCCAATTTTTTCTAGAGATTTTCGGTGCAATTTTAATACACTTTCAATCTCCTGTAGAACCAAGTCTTCGCACATTAGACATGAATCATTATGATTATCATGTCTCGCAAAGTCTTCCCACATATTGACTTTAAATTTTTGAAAGAGCTCTGGCATATTGGATGGAACAGACTCGATGCACAAATAAGCGAATAACTCTCTAAGCTGACTTGGCATTTCCACAGCAGCCGCTTCCTCCAGTGTCGCTTCCCAAATTGCTTCATCTTGAAATAATCCTAATGCTTGTGCAGCGCTTTTAAAACTGAAATGGGCTACGTTGTTTACCGTGCGTAGCTCCTCAAATGATCTGGCTCCTCGAACGTGAAGTAGTAATAAGCGTAAACAAAATCGTTCTACATCCGTTGCCAAGTTTACTGTGTAGATCCTGCCAATTGTAGTATCACTTCGCCTTTGTCGTTGTGCCCAGGAATGGTTTTGTTTGTCAAATACATAATGTACAGGTATTTCGGCGTACAAATGACTTTGTGCTATTTCATCGGTCTGGTTTAATTTAAACCATGCTGTTAACGTAGTGTCCTTCTCACCTCCCACTTCCGCCATTAAATTAATGTTATCCTCTGTGAAAATGACATTTTGTTCTCCTGGTAAATGAACTTGGAGTCGAATAATTGTATGTGACTGCTGGTGCATATCAAAACCAAAAATTCTCCATGCAGCTTCGGGGGCGCTCACGTATCTAGAATCTATAAATGTTTGCACTTCGTCTGTACGAAGCACTCCTTGCTCTTTAAGTGTAATATTTGCGCAGTCATGGCCCTTATAAATGTATTTAAATAAATACTTTACACTTTTGATCGATAAGCAGCACTCAACATTAATATGGCAATTATACTTTAAACTTAACACGGGGTTGTATGGTACTACCCAAGAGTTATCAATTGTTTTGCCTTTCAAAATAATTTTTGTTTGCTCGGTCCTTTTATACTTTGGATATCCGCTATTATCCAATGTAGTATTTTCTTGACAATCCTTAGGAAAATTTCTTATGCAATTTCCATCCACCATACACGGTGAGTGTAAATTTAAATCACCACAGGGACCGTGAATCATGTGCCTAGTTACCACTTCATATAGATTCGGGCATTTAATTTGATCGGGAATTTCGGCACATATTAACTTGTCAACTTTACTAATCTCATTCGGTTTATCATCCGCTTTCAGGATAATTAAAATGTGAGCGTGTGGAAGCCCACGCTTCTGGAACTCAATAACGTGCACTAAACCAACAGGCGTACCAAAAACATGATTGGTTTTTATGTCATATAGTAATCCATCCAACTTCAGTTTAAAAACCCTCGCAACTAAATCTGGCCTAAATTCCGATTGCTGGCCATTTAAATTATTTGTGATTTCGTTCCACTTTGGATTGCAAGTCATAGTTACGAAAAAATCTGGCTTGCCATATTTTCGGACGATAGCCATGGCGTCTTGGTAATTTTGAGCCATATTTCGAGGGCTGCCAGGAAATGAAGAAGGAAGAATAACTGGTATTCCAGGAAGAAGTCCATGTTTATCTGCTGCGTCATGAACAAAATCCATTAGGCCAGTATATTTGTCAACGCGAAGTTTAGATTGATTTTGTCGAATAAAGTTCAATCTGTTCCCTTCCATCTTTACATAGGCATCTACAAAATATTGCAGTGTTAGTTTTCCTGAACTTAAGAAAGGGTTAAATCCGTTTCTGATTGAAAATTGGTATGCATAGTATTGCATTTGTGTGACTCTTACACGGGTGTTTGTTGATGATGGGCGAATTGTTTGTAACGAAGAAGGTGTGTAATTAAGTTTTAAAGTTGGACACCAGCTTTGATCGCCATATGGAAAAATTAATGGATATACCATAGCATCCAAATTAGGGTCTAGCACGCTTATACGTTCAGTTTTTCTTTCGCCCTCCTTAGTTTTGCAATGTATGAGTAAATCGCGCTCTGCTGGGGGCTCTCCGTCATCATTTTGAAAAACTATTGCAACTTCGTTAGTTCGTTGGGGATTGTATCGACGCGGATCTGATTTTCTGTCCTTAACTATAGACATTACTACTTCCGCAGTCGCATCGTTATCCTGATTGGCCTCCAATAAACATTCCTTTTCAACTTCGTGCATCATTTTATAAGCTTTTGCAAATGGATTGTATTCTGACATGAATTTGCTTAATTCTTTCATTAAATCCGGATGGCACCGAGAATTTTCTGCTATGGACATTCTCTGTTCTGCAGCCTCATCTGGATCCAAAATGTACAATTGAGCGAATTTTCTTTGATCGCCATTGATGGGATGCAAAGCCCCTGTTCTGTGATAAATTTGGCCATTAATTCTAAAACAATATGGGCCATAGCCGGGTGGTGGAGCTAAATTTGCACCCATAGAAGCAAATGCAAAAGAACTATTAATTGAACGAATATTTTCCATGAAATTTTTGGAATGACAATGCCGGCCTAGCATGAGATCAGATATCACACTTGAAACTTTAACGGGTGAAAGAGTAACTTTTCCTTTACGGCAACAGAGGGTAAAATGTTTATCGGGTGGCAATTCCTTTGCAAAATGCATCGCACCACAAAATTCGCACTTGTCGTTTAATTCACCACATGAGTGCGGCTCCACGATTGTTTCATCAAAATTGGATAAATACGAAAAAACAATTTCTTCGTCATTCGACGTTGTAACTGTACACGGCCTATTATATAGTTTCTGTTTATTACTTCTCAGTTTTCGTTCGTCTTCAGTCATTTTCTGCTTCTTTTTTTGGTAATTTTCACTCCATTTTTGTCGAAGATCGTTCTTTTCAACGTCAGACATTTCACTGGCTTTCCTTTTGTACTGATTTCGCCTTTCTTCATTGGCTGCGTTTCTATCTTCTGCAGTCATGTTTTGGCGTCTGACCCTCCTGTCGTCGACCTTTTTTTGTTTGGCTTCAACATGTTCTTCGGGGGACAACTTTTTGTTTGGCATGATGAGTCAATTTCAAATAATCTGAAAAAATAAATTAAAAGATTTATAGCGATCTGAACTTGCCATATAGAAATAATTTACTAAGCTTAAAAGATAATCCGCAGTCGTTTTACAAATAATTTAGAATCATATTAACTACGTCAGCTTTACCTATAATTTAAGAAGTTGGCAACTATAAAGGCTTTAAATTTTTTATAACCGTTGCAAAGTTGAAAAAAATATACAACGTTTTTTTCTAATGCTTTGGAAGGAATGAAAATTTATTGTGATGCAACCAAAAATAGATGAGAAGCAAATTATTTAATACATTTCTATTCCTTTCTTCGATGGTTGTGAAATGACAAAGCTCGGCTTAAAAAATATTTGATACACACAGGTACTTTGCATCAATATGAGTGGGTAATACTGGAAGAATGAAAGAGTCAGAGTGAGGGTTTATCCGGTTTAGCATAGAAATTGTTTATTAGTCAAGTCGCTGGAATTTTTTAGTTTGTCAATGGTATGAAGGTAAAAGATGATGAATACGTAGGTCGATTGAAATAAAAAAGCAGAGGAGTCGGATTACTGATAGTTAATTTACTTGTAATATAATATATAATCGTTACCATAAGCATAAAACGTTTACAAAAGTCATGCGTATCCCAACATACATGAATATGGCTGAATAAATG
>JAQIWX010001440.1:0-10300 GCA_034696785.1 Lepidocyrtus cyaneus
AAAGAATCGGAGATATGATGCGAATTGTCTGGTCAACCCGGAGCGATTATCAGTATTTTACGTGTAAAAATGTTGTCACGAAGAATTATAGTCAAAGTAACCGTGGCTCGGACTAACGCAAACAAAATATTCCCTTAAATTGATTAAACTTCACTTTACCAGTGCCATATTGGTTTCTTACAAGCAGTTCAAACGTTGCTAATTGATAGTTTTGTGTCGGACATTGCAGATGTAAGAGCAACGGAAAAATACGATGAGCTTGTCGCCAAAGTGGATTCCGTCACCCAAGGTGCCGGTATCAACCTCCTCGTCAACAACTCTGCCGTTTTGAGCAAGGAAAATAACTCCAAGCTTTCCGAGCTGCTGAGGGACGATTTGATGTACCAATTTGAAGTGAACACCGTCGCTCCTATGATGGTTTGCAAGGTAAAAGATTAAGTCTACCTTAATAATTAAAATGATTAGTTTAATTTTTTAAAGTTAACTACTGCAGTACAAATTATTCTTATGTTGATGGCGAAAAAAATTGTCATGAAATATTTTAATGGTGGCATTTTAAAATTATAATTTCAGGCATTCCTCCCACTTTTGGAAAAAGCCAGTTCTCAAGCCGGAAGCGCCAGTGTGGCCCCAGGAGTTTCCCGTGCAGTTATCCTCAACATCAGCAGCAATGTTGGATCCATCGCGGATAATACGAGTGCTGGGCTCTACGGATATAGAACTAGCAAAGTGTGTAAATTAGATAACCGGAAATGGCATTTTAATTGGAGGATAGTTGACAATGGCATCTTTTAATATAATATTTTTCTTTTTACTCAATAGACCGCCTTGAATCAAGCCTCGAAAAATATGAGCATTGAGTTGCTCCCGAAGGGGATTCTCGTCATTCCTTTGCACCCCGGATGGGTGAAAACTGATATGGGTACGGAGTGACTAAAATTAAAGTTAGAAATAGTTAGATTTAAATTTAATTGTGTAACTTTATGTGTCATTTCTCTTCTCCTTTGTTAGGAGGCCAGAATGCTTTGATTGAGACGCAAGAGAGCGTTGGCGGCATCTTGAATGTTCTGGAGAAGCTGGATGAAAACACAACAGGCCACTTCATGAGGTTCGATGGGAAGGAGGCTCTCTGGTAGATCTAGACCTCGACGGACACTTCATTAAATAAAACAGTTGATAAAATAGTTTTAAAAAGATTAAAAAAAAGGCTTTAAAAATATAGTCAATCCGTGCAAATCAGATCTAATATTTGTACGTATGCAGGAATTTAATGTGATAAAAAGAAAAATTAAGTTTTGATCAGTATAATCATGTTTCGATGAATTTATTCTTTCATTTGATTTTGATGTCACATTCGAAATCAATTACATAATCTACAAGTGCAGCATATTGCCTTGGCCTGGCTTTAAAACTAGTTGAATATAAATACAAAATAAAGACTAATTATTAGCGCTTCAGGCCAGACTACCACAGACGAACTACATCATCATCACACAACTTCGATTCAATGCTGAGACCTCGCTCGAATACTTACAAATAAAAAATATTTACAAATTGACCGTAGATTTTTCTAATTTTCTTAATTCAGTAATCTATCAACTATGATTGGACAACATAATAAATTAGCTCATTTTGCTTCGGGATCACTTACACCCTCATCCTCATCCTGGCTTTCCCCCAAGCCCCACTCTCCAATCAACATTAAGTTGAAGCACTCAAGAAGGTCTTTCAATTCGGCGGCCTTTTGTCCCTGAAGCCAGTCGTACATGCCCCGGAAGTAACTTGCGTTTGGAGCTTCTCTTCTTGGCGCAACGATTTTCTTCAATTTCGGAATCATCTTCCACAGTTTATGATTCTGGTACATGTCCACGTTTTTGAAGGAGAAACATTCCACACGTACATTCCGCTTACCGCCGAGAACATACTCAATACGCTGAATGTCCAGACATTCCAAAGACGGGAAGCATCTCAGAAAAGCCAGGTTCATCTTTTGATTAGATCCTCGAATACAGATGGACTTCAAAGTGGGGAAGGAGTCTACAGGAAGTGGCCCCGGAATAATTTTGTGACCTGAACACAGCGCCTGATCCAAAATAAAGTGTTCCAGTTGAAGGAACGGCCTTATCCATGAGACGATAGCAGATTCCATGTTGACTTCATCATGGTCGAAGGTGTCTCCTTCCAAACTTAGTTTAACTAGCTTTGGTGTGTTCAGAGAAAGAAGAATCTCGGCGATCGGAAGTCGCGGAATTTTAGATGCATAATGGTCAGGTTCGTATCTTCCAATCCCTTCTATTGAGAGCTCGGTGATTTCCGGAAACATGTTGGAGTATCCAATTGACCACATGTTGTGATTCACGCATAGTTTCTTTAGTTGCGTAGAAAAATAGCTTTGCATCAAGGCGTTGCAGAGGGATGAGTGGACGGGCTCTTCGTCATACTTTAACGTAAACGATTCTAGTTGGGGGAGAGGAGGGAAGGCATTTCTATTGTTCCGGAGGAATTTAATCCCCCGCCGGGATTCAGTCGGACTTTGGACTATTGCTATGTCCAACGTTTTCAAGTTCGGGACTAGCCTTAGGGCTGTTAATATAAAATTGCAGAGGGCAAGATCGTAATTCCATAGGGACTCGTCGAAATAGAACCCCAACTCCCAAACGTGCCCCCCAAACTTTTGGAGAACTTCCAGAGTCATTTCTCCAAACGGATCTAACACATCAATATAGTGGCCGAAGTGTATGGACCTTCCCACAAATGTTGAGTGAACACCCATGTGTTGAATAAAGTTGTACATACGCTCAGTATCAACGGGGTCCATGTTGTCGAATATTAGGTCAACGGATTTATTAAGATACGTGTCCGCCCCTTGCCGCCATCGATTGCTGACCTGGCGGCAGGTGAGGAGTTCATTTGGCTCAACCACGGCTGCAGGAATGGCATCACCTGCAAAAAATAATATAGCAAAATGCCAACTTCATTTGCTTGTTTTACTTAGATTATTTTCCCCATCTTACTTTGTATTTCAATGTCGTAACCAAAAGCAAATATTAAAACTCTTTTTCACAATACAAATCATTTTAATGATGGCGTGTTTTATCTACCTTATCTACAAACCATCGGAACTTGTTCTTATGACTAAGGTAGCCCAGCTCAGGAAAGGCCTTCAAAACATTGAGGATGTCCTGGGAGTCATGCTTCAACTCATCCAAAATCATTTCCAAAACCTGTGGAACAAACAAAGTCGAAAACAGAATTGGTCAGTTGATTTGCAGTTATTATTAGGGTCTAAAAGTGGTAATATTTTTAACTGCTTTCTGCAATTTAAAATAACGAATATATCGAAGCCTCTTACTTCTTCTGGTAGCGCAAGCAAAGCCATCGGAGCACATCCAATTCCAGTTTCCCCTGCCATTTTTTCTGAGCTCTAACCCAACTTAAATTTTTGTAAAAAGAATAGTATACGTAGCTTTTTAAAATCTAATTAGCAGTATATAGCAATTATTTCAATCAAATTGTGATTTGACATAAATAATCTTGCTCCTTCCGACAACTAAAAACCGACTGAGCCTTTTCTGTAGAACAGAAAAAAATGAGAGGGAAACAGAGCTGAGAATTGGCTTGTTTAATATTACTATTACCTACATAAATATCAATGTATCTTCACTTTGAAAGTTTTTTTGTATGGAAGGACAGCGATAAGCAGAACCTGTTCCACATGCTATTCCTTTTCATACCTTTCACTAATGCATTCTAAATGCTCCAAATGTAAGCAACAGCAACAAGCTAAACCCAGCATCTATTCATGTTCGGGTTTATTTCGTTCGGTGTATTTTTATTAGACAGCCGCAATACCTGAAGAAGAACTGAAGGAGATATTACGGCAGTGGAATTTTATTTGTATTTTGCAGTGTGAGTCTCAAGCAAATAAATAAATTTAAATCATTAGCTTACTTTTGGGACGGGAATAGCATGGAGCAGAATTACGATATTACGAATGCGGGAAGTGGAATGGCAGGACCAAGGAGGCCTTCACAATAACTGTATATCAACGAGCTAGATATAACATGACACGACGTAGTATGACCAATTAAACAGCTATTTCTATCATCTTGATTGGCATATTGATTGAAAAATTTCTTCTCATGCATTTGACCCACCTTCATTGCTGTTATAATTACTGTTAATTTTTTTTAAATATGTACGGAATTGGCCTATACAGAACCCTGGAGCAGTATGCTTGCCAGCCCTCCCCATACTTGGCCTTGCACTGGGTAGATCCTTGGTAGATCAACAGTTTATCAACGATCCACCTGAATAGATTTTTTTTTTAAATATTTTTCTTGTAATATAAAACCTTAAACATGATCATACCATATCACATCAATGTTAAATTGAATCATATTGGCATAAAATGAAACAAATTGTATTGTGATGATGAGTCTTCAACATTATTTGCATCCATATTTTTGCTTTTGTAGCCACATGAATTGAATCATTGAGGCTTTCAGAAATGAGCAAGCAGAACATATTATTATGTTTATAAAGCTGCTTCTCATTCAATTCTGACACAGGAAAATTTGGCAGCATGGCGACGGTTAATCCTCCACACAGTAATCCTTTCCCTCCTTGTAACTGTCGTTGTATCATTCATTGAGTTGTTCCAATTTACGTTGATAAATATTTAAAAACAGTTCCCTTTCAACAAACCATCATGGCCAGAGTCAAGAATATCGTTATCACAGGGGGCAATCGTGGGATTGGGTTGGAGCTGGTTAAGCAATTGCTTAAACGATTCAAGCCGGACAATTTGTTCGCCACCTACAGGCACGCAAAGGGCTCCAAGGTACTTAGATTATTATTACCTGTTATAAAACCGGATACCTCATAATCAGTAAGTAATTTTCTAATGCGTATTTACTACTTCGAACATTTGCTTTTTTCGCATTGGTTGTAGGAATTGCTGAGCCTGCCTTCACAAGCTAAAAATCTCCATCCACTTGTGTTGGGTAATTTAAATATGAACCTTCAATTTTTTGTTCTATTCATCAAATTTTAATATAACGCGCGTTTTAGACATTAAATTAAGCTGATTGAATTATTGCTGAATGAAATTGCAGATGTAAGAGCAACCGACAAATATGATCAGCTTGTCGCCAAAGTGGATGCCGTCACCAAAGGTGCCGGTGTCAACCTCTTGATCAACAACTCTGGAGTCTACAATAAGGAGAATAATTCCACGCTTTCCGAGCTGCTCAAGGCGGATTTGATGTACCATTTTGAGGTGAACACAATTGCCCCTATGATGCTCTGCAAGGTAATGCATAATAAGATTACCTAACTAAGAAACTAAAACTAGCATGATTAGTTTTTTTATTCAGCCAGAAAGATAAAAAGCTGCATGAATACATTTCAATTAATTCTCTCCGTTGTAGGCATTCCTCCCACTGTTGGAAAAAGCTAGTGCTAATGCAAGTAGTGTTCCTCCAGGAATTTGCCGAGCGTTGATTGTCAACATCAGCACCAATGTGGGGTCCATCGCGGACAACAGCAGTGGAGGAAGTTACGGCTATAGAACTAGCAAAGTATGAAAATAAAATGACAGCCGGAAATGGCTTTTGTTTAGAATAGGTAGTGGATCCTTTAATATCTATTTTCTGCTTATTTTCTTTAGACCGCCCTGAATCAAGCCTCGAAAAACATGAGCATTGAGCTGCTTCCGAAGGGGATCCTCGTTGTTCCTATGCACCCCGGTTGGGTGAAAACTGAGATGGGTAAGATAAAAAAAACTGAACAAATTTGCCATTTTCTTTCGTTTGAAATTCTTTATATAATTTAGTAATATTTTTTGTCTTTCGTTTTTAGGAGGCCAGGACGCATTGATTGACACGCAAGAGAGTGTACGCGGCATCTTGAATGTTCTGGAGACGTTGGGTAAAAGTAAAACAGGCCACTTCCTGCGATTCGATGGGAAGGAGGCTCTCTGGTAGATCAGGAACTCATCGGGCACTTCATCATTCGTCTTTGATAAAATTGTTTAAAAAGTAGCCTAACAGTTATGTAACAGCAGAAATAAAAGTTTCGTAAGCACTTGTGCAAATCGGTGACGTTCTCCAGTTTCGTGGACCCTTCCTTGGTAAATATATTATGTAAATAATTAAATTACAACGAAAATTAAATTATAAGTTACAAACGATTATTAAAAACGATAATTAAATTGGAAGCTTGCGTATATTTTCCGTCATTTGCCACCGGATTCGACAATTTGTCTATGTGCAAATTCATCTGCAAATGCATCATGTTGTCAGTCATTATCTCCCTCATTTACTCTTATCTGTATAATGACTTGACAAAAACAGAGCATTCAAAATGCAGCGTTACTGTTTTTAGATCAAGACTTTGATAGAATGAGAATGACAGTCCCAACAAGAAATCCGTGAATGACGTGTTTTAACCATGCAAATATTACATAATGGCTTCAGTCTCACCTACCTCATCATTTCCATCAAGTACACACACAGTCAGTGATGATGAGATATGTAAAAGAGTACATAAAATTTAAATTGTCATGTATATTTTTCGAGATATGAAATGAAGCTGTGTTGATTTGGCTTGGTATACATACAATGCAAAACCTCTTGACCTTGATTTTCTCAATAGTCATTTATTCCATCATCATCATCCTATCACCCATCACGGGATACAAATTTGCTCGGTCTAGCATTCACAAATCATTCATAACAGAAGTGCTCATCTTTCGTTTTGTAACGAGAGGAATACTGTTCTTAAATAATAATAATAATAATTAAAACTGTTTTTTTCTGTCAATTAATTACTGACCATATAAAAAAAATTGAATATTAATTTGAATCAAACATCCTAGTTAAAAAAAAAATCTGGAATTAATTATGAGCAAGTGCAAGAATATCGTTCTCACAGGGGGCAATCGTGGAATTGGCCTGGAGCTGGTTAAGCAAATGCTTACCAGATTAAAGCCTGATAATTTATTCGTCACATACAGGGATCCAGCATCATCCAAAGTAAAACATATCAATAAAATTGCTTTCAATCAAAAAAAAATAGCGACATTTTCCCAGATATGCTCACATTTTCCATGTACTTGTGCTATGTTTTAGGAGCTGCTGGAGTTAGCCTCAAAATGTGGAAATGTTCATGCCGTAATGTTAGGTAATCATTTTAACACAGTCATTTACACACTGTTGATCTCTGTATGAGAGTTAATTAGACTTTTTGACCTTACTCAATCTTTTGTGTAATGCAGATGTACGAGACACGAAGAAATACGACGAGTTTGTCGCAAAAGTGGATGCCATAACCATAGGTGCCGGGATCAACCTGCTCATCAACAATTCCGGCATTTTGAAAACGAGCTCCCCACTCTCCAGCCTGAGTAAGGAGGGGTTGATGGAGCATTTTGAAGTGAATACAGTTGCCCCAATTGTGCTCAGCAAGGTTCGGAAAATAAAGTACTTCATGTTGTGTAGACGCTAAAAAAGCAATACAAGCACAGTAAATCTTAATTGGGAACATTTTCTTAATTTTTTTGGGTCATTTACTTCAGGCCTTTCTGCCACTTTTAGAGAAGGCCAGTGGGGAAGCGGAGAAAGCGGGTGTGGCACTAGGAATCAGCCGCGCGGCTATCGTCAACATAAGCAGCGTTTTGGGTTCCATTGAGCTTAACTCAGGCCCAGATTTGTTTGGGTATGGGTACAAAACCAGCAAGGTATGGACAATTTAGCTTAGTTATAATTAAATGTATTTCATCATCAGTGTCAGGAAAATGAATTTGAGGAGAAAATCCTTGACTTTTATAGTGCGCTCTCAACCAAGCTTCTAAAAACATGAGTATTGAACTGCTGCTCAAGGGAATTCTGGTTATTCCTTTGCATCCAGGTTGGGTTAAAACTGATATGGGTACGGATGAACATGCCATTAAGTTGTCGTAAATATACAGCCGTAAAACAGTCGAAACATGTTGATTTGACAATTTGTCATGAAATTTTTTCTCCGGTTTTCAGGAGGCCAGGATGCCGATCTCGACACCAGTCAGAGTGCATCCGGAATTTTAAACGTGCTGGAGAAACTGGATGAGAAGACAACTGGCCACTTCATGAGTTTCGATGGGAAGGAACTTCCGTGGTAGATCATCAGAAGTTTGCTCAAGCAATTAGATAGCCATAGTCTCTTACTTGAAAATAAATAGGACTGTCTTTCAATAAAATTGGCATTTGTAATAAATTGCGATATGATTCCTCGATCATCATGACTGACTCATTGACTTATTTCTGAAGACATTGCCATGAACCTCCTCAGCTACTTTTGTTAGTTCATGAGGTCTATGCTAAGCATAGCCGTTTACATTAAATGAAGTCATCACAATTTTCCTACTTAAATAATGTAAAACCTCATAATTTTACTGCAGACATTTCGGCAAATCCACATCACAACAAAGAGCATTGCAAAAAGAAGTGGCAACGCGAACAAGTTTGCAGAGTGGTCATGTCATGAATCTCCGTAACCTTTCCCCTTTTCCAAAAGATGTATAAAGTCTGTATGAGTTGAATGCGGAAACGCTTAAAGTGAATCTTAATCTTATCGGTACAACAACAAAAAACAAGATTTCCTTTTTAAAGAGCTGCTCCTTTTTACTCAGGTTGGATTTTTTAAGAGAACTTTACAAGCAATTTTTTTTGATCAGGTCAGTGCACTTTCAATTCCTGTAATTTCCAGTAGGCAGCTTTATCAGGGGAGGCGGATAAAACCGCTGGAACAATCTGCACAGTTGGCATATTCACTTTTGCTTTCATCGCGCTTTTGATTTTAGGTAAACAGGAGTAAAGTAATTAGTAATTTTGTGGGATTGGTCATGATGAGGTGTTTACTCGTCATTTTAGTGTCGTCACTTGCTACAGTTGGAGGTAAGTTGGTGTAACGAAGTGGATATTATCAAGAATGTGCTGTTTTTTATTGTCCGAAATAAATGCTAAATTAATTCGGTTTTTCAGCAAAATACACTGGACCAACGAACCAAGCCGGTCTAGAAATCATCAAAAACTATGAAGGCTTCACTCCCAATTTTTACAACGCTTCTAACGGCAAGCGATCCATTGGCTTCGGTCACGCCTGCCACGCACTCCCATGTTCCATCCCAATCTATGGAAAGTATCAAGTTCCACTGACCCAGGACACCGCTGAAGAGCTTCTGTTGGAAGACCTTGGTCCTCTTGGAGGCTTCGAGTCCTGTGTAAGCTATGGGGTCACGTATGACGCTCTAAATGCCAACCAGTTCTCCGCATTGGTCTCATTCGTGTACAACGTGGGATGCGAAAATTTCAACAGTTCTACGCTAAGGGAAAAGCTGAATGAAGGGGATGTGGCTGGAGCGGCGAATGAGTTTGGAAGATGGATTTACAACGGGGAGAAGAAAGCCAAACGGCTGACGTGGAGGAGGGCTTCCGAAATGTATTTGTTTTGTACGGTGGAGAGTGAAACGGAGGATGTGTGGCTGTGCGACTGATTTTTTGTGTGTAAGTTAAAGGGTCAAAAATTCTCTAAGCCGGTGTATCAGACTGTAGGTGGTTGTAGGTAGTAGAGTATAAACATGTTTCGGAATGAGCAAACATTGCGTAATGCAATTAAAATATATATATCATGTAACAGCTATTCAAAAACATGACACTATTGAGATTTTAAAAAAATTCATCGAAGAGGTTGAATTTTTCCATGTTTTTTAAGGTATAATGAATCCGTAAACACTGATACATTTTATTTAGATGCTGTAATAATAATTTTTATGCGTATTAAAATCTTCTCATTTGATCACCCATTTTTGTAATGCTCATTTTTAGTTTTTCCGAATTTTTTAAATGCTTATTATTATTAGTCATTGCTTTCACTGACTGAGCAGCATATATCTTCGTGCTTACATCATCTTCAATTTTGCATAATTTTTTCACAATCCATTTTCAAATCCTTCCAGCTCAAAGGAAAAAAACCCATGATGACTTTTTTTATATAAATTAAAACAGACAATCCTCTCCTCACCATCTATCCTAGAAAATAATAATATGCCAAAGCTGCCATTAAAGGAACGTGTGATCAGCAACTGGCAAGGCTCATCGCGAAGTCGACTACGTTTACATCACTTTAATTAAAGCTCATAAAGCATTTCTGCGTATTTCATGGGGCTCACATAATCCTTCATGCATATAGGCAGTCGCCATAAGTCAGTAAGTCATTCATAATTTAAAATATATTTACCAGGAATATATACAAATCCAGA
>JAQIWX010001441.1:0-10298 GCA_034696785.1 Lepidocyrtus cyaneus
TGTGAAGTTTATGCCATTGTAGCTCCTATGGTCCTATGATGAAGCGGTTAACCCTATCATTGCAAAATCATAATCATTTGGAAGATAAAAATACAACAGCAACTGACATAAGTGGTTGCACCAATACCTATATACATACGTGTGGTTATTAATAAAATACATCTTTTGCCACGTGCGGCATAACATTAATTAATGAATGAAATTATCAAAGTCTACCTTGAAGACTCATATCAGCATTTGAAATCTTCAGAGACGGGAAAAAAGATAACTGAAGCGTAAAGAAGGTTTTCGGTTTTCATGCTCATCTTCCACAAACTATATAATTTTTATAAATATGAATAAGATCGTATGAGAGTTATGAATTCTAAAATGGCCAACTCGAAGTTTCTCTTTCTAAAATGGAGTTTATAGCTTAACATAACTGTCCCGGAGAGCATTGAGCACACTTTACACCCGTTTTTCATTACTTCGGCCACGCTTCAGCTATCCATAGCATTCCGGGCATTTATTATGTTGTCCTCGTTGAATGATGAACAAGAAACTTCCATTTACAAATTACAAAACGGCTGGAAATCCCATTGAGTCAAGGCAAGGCCTCCTTCGAGGATTAATTGAGTTGGAGAAATTATGACATGAAAGGTTATTTCCAAATACATATATGAATGACTGCATAAGAGCCTAAATTAGTGGAAGCTGACTGGCCCATCTACGGGAGATTTGTAAAAAGGAAAAAAAAAATATAGCAGTTACTACTCCAAAGCTAAAAAGTAAAGGAAGTTGCTACAATGTACCCCTCGGAAGCATCTACACTACACAGCCAGTTCCTCTAAAGTATTGTGGTTTGCATTAAAAAAAATATACTATTTTCTTTGACAATGTTCCAGTAGACAGAGATGTGCGTGATGTGATATTTGCATGGAAGCAATGATATATAACACGCTACTAACAAGGAAATTAATTATATAAACTAACTAGGAAGAATAAAGTCGGAAAACAATTTCGTTTTACCTGTAGTACCTAAACTGGA
The DNA here is from genome assembly GCA_034696785.1 of Lepidocyrtus cyaneus. Lineage (NCBI taxonomy): Eukaryota > Metazoa > Arthropoda > Collembola > Entomobryomorpha > Entomobryidae > Lepidocyrtus > Lepidocyrtus cyaneus. The sequence continues at coordinate 1,028 of JAQIWX010001441.1, forward strand.
ATACTCACGTGCTTTTTGGCAATGTATGATCAGTTTATCAGATCAAGTGTAAGATCTTCAATTAGATCATAAATTGAATCCTACAATTCATACATCCATAATTGATATAAAAACATGCTTCATTTCATTATATTGATCTTTGCGCCTTGTTTGCCTACATGATTGTTTAATTAATATAATTCTCCAATATTTATTAGAGTATGTTACTAAAACCTAATATTTTTTTTACAAATCTCATATTCCACCAACCGATAGGCTTTTCACGTAATAAAATTAAAGACGAGTATAATAGATTAGACAGCTAGTATTACCCACATGAGTGAGAGTATTTTGATGGTTTTTATTCCCTGAGCTGTGGCTACGCAAAGTCATACCAATGTCAAGGTTTTGTGAATAAGTATGCTCAAACTTCATAATCAAAACAATAAAATCCCCTCCTGCGTAGAAAAATCCGTTGAAACTTTGATCAAGTTACATAAACACGCTAATACAACGTTCGTTGGTATGCAGGATGAATGAAAAACGCAATAAAAATAATCCGTGCGAAAGGTATTTAATAGTAATTGACAAAAAGGAAGAAAGTGTGTCTTCAAAAACAAGATTTATTTTACAGCGTCAGCAACAGCACGGTCGCGGTCGTTTGAATTCTCAAGAGATTTACGGGTGTATAATAGGAAGGAAGAAATGTCTGCAATTTTTTGCTCCCAACAATGTATCATCATGGTATAGTTTTGTTGATCTGTTTACGTTTTTATGGTCCCACCTTGCTTGCTCTTTATCTTCACACTTTATTTTGGACAGACGAAATTGTATGAAAAATGCGATTCATTTGAAAAAAATGTAGAAAGGTTCAAGGTTGAGTGCTCCCACTGAATACTCAATTTACTATGTCCATCCTGTTCTGCTGCCTTACATTGATCAATCATCAAAACTATTCCAAGCCAAAAGTGTCTGGGTGGTAGCATGTAAACTCTGATACTGATGACTGAAATACCTGCATGCAAAATTATTGCCAACTTTAAGTAAACTATACAATTAAATTACTAACGTAAAGGACAGTTTTCTGTTCACTTCAGACCAGATTGCCTTCTTTCAATTTTTATTCATAGCTTCCTATTAAGATCACTACTTCTTATAGTACAGTAAGCTAAAGAAACGATATTCGTTACTTATATATTATGGTAACAATCAATTTTTCTCCCAAGACAAGTTCGCCTTGACTGAAATGAAATAAAATGCTTCTTATAACATACAGAGCAACGGTTTTTCTCTGTTAGCAGATGGAACAACATCACGAAATGAACTTATCAGGTCATCCAAATTCCAAAATGGGCAGACGTACATTATAGGTGGATGAGGGGGAAGGAATGTAAAGATCGTAATTTTTATTCCTCCTTACAACGACCACAGCACTTATGATTTGTTCTTTATTGATATGCATGTGGTATGATTTTTCTACAATAAAATAGCCGGATATGCACAACTCTATAATATTCATATTCATATTGCACACTGTGCTCATCAGAAAAAAACAAACAAATAGTTTCAATGATGAATACGATGGTAGCAACGATAATTCATCTATCTTAGCCATTTTATCACGATTAAAACGTGTAGCAGCCTGAGTCTGTTATGTTATGGTGGGAACTATTTAGTAGGAGGCTACAGGTTTTCATAACCTTCCAGCAAATTCCTTTGAATTTTCTGATAGTTCGGTAACGCTCATCAAGCTTGCTTAGAATTTTTATAAAAAGTTTTTTTTATGAATTTCCTTTGAATAATATGCAATAATTTTGACATGACATCATACACAAGTGTACACTGTACTTGTTGATTCAAAACTTCCGGTCCGGTAATTCTGTTTTTCTGAATTGTACGCTGGGTGGGTAGACTAATGATAATAATCATAGTAGACATTTCATTTCATAATAGTAAACTTTTGGTAAACAAGTCGCAGTAACATGGAACAACTGAAATACCCGATAGCTAAAGGCAAAAAAGCGAAATGTAATCGTAACGAGATAATATGATAGTCCACACAACTGTCTGCACAACGATCTTTCATTAGCTCTCCCTAAAAGATAGATAGATACGCAGCCTGATCACCAAGATCCGGGAGCAATATTCGGTAAGCCCAATTGGATTGATGATAAGTACAGTAATTGATGCTCTGTTGCCAATAATTCTATAGACAACTTCCTTATGAAAGAACTCATTTGAGCTTTAATTCTACATTCGTCTTAACTCATTATGTTATTTTTAAATAATATTAATGGCTTTTGCAAATATACTGTATCTGCTCCTGCTTAGCGTTTTAATTTAAGTATTACCTTTACCCATGCCATGCGATGCCATAACTGATTGTGAATGCATGAAAACAAAAACACGCTAATTTTAATAGGTAGCCAAGAATAATTTATGTAATTGAGAAGGAAACTTTGTTTCTCCGTCATCGTAAACAAAACTGGACTTTTGGAACTGGACAACCCCTCTTAAAAACAATCTTTAGTATTCAGTCGTGTTTTGTGTTTGATTGTACATTGCATATCACAATTAAGTTACTTATTATGTGTTTTCCCACCGTTGACTCCGTAAATCCCGAAAGGAAAACAAACACTACGTGGGGGAACAATTATTTATCATCAACAAAATAATCATCATGTACTAACTAAGCCAACCAAAGTTTACGAAGTCCGTCAGCTCAGTATCATTTTTTTAACCGTTGAAGCATACGTATGTATGTGTTATGCCTGCATATTATTCCCGTTTATTTTAGTTATCTGGAGCAATTTATGATGTTATAAAACAATGGGATTGTGCATACCATACCCACCCCATAAAGCTCTCATTAGTCCAAACCAAGACATGGGAAATTCTTGAAAATAAAGTTGGAAAAATTATTCCCACATAATAAAACAGAAGAGATATGGAGATGGACTATTGTTGGATTGCATTGTATAATAGCGATGATGAGTTTGATATAAAGATGGATACCTATCCTTATCTTGCATGTCAGGAGAAGATGAGAGAAAAAAAGCAAGAGAAATGGATCTTGCTTTTTGCTTCTCTATAAACAGTGACGTGCGTTATGATCAGGTTAGGATAAACAAGTGGTGGTCAGCACAGCGGTAGAAAATAACAGTGTTGCATATCCAATTGTTATTGTTACCTTCAAATAATGTAATTACAATGCTGATATAGTGATAGACAGGATGGGCTAGTTTCTTTTTATAAAATATATTTCTGTTGCTACATAAAAAGGTACGCCGACGGACCAACCGACCGACCACAACTTCATATAAGACAAGAGATCCATTTTTCATCCGCTTCCATTCACACTTGGGTGACCACAAGGCAAGATTAGCATCTCAGCAATTCGGCATCAACATTGGGAATGACGTAAAAGACGCGAGGAGCAGTTATATAAAAAGGTAGAGCATCTTCTCTTGTCCAAGCATTTAATTTTGAGACGCATTCCAGAGGACAACAAAAATCCTTCGAAAAGAGAAAGAAAAATAAGTTGAGCGTGAACTGCAATAACGTGACAAAAGTTTATTTTGGTTTTCTACAACAAAGAAACCTTTTATTTCGGTTTGAGTTTAGTTTGAGTGATCAAGTGTCAAGTTTACTCGATATTGTGAAACGAGTTGAAAGAAAAATGGCCACTATTTTCAGTTTCCATTTTTACTTAATCGCCACCTGCCTGATAGCCTGTTCGATGGCGTTACCGCGACAGTATCGCTACTACCCTCCATCACATTCCAGATTTGCTGGATGGACTGTGACAAGCCAAGAACGTAAGTTTGATTTACGCTTTGCTTATTATTATTTATGGGATATGATATGAGAGAAACTCCAGCTAAATTGGAAACTTCTAATAAATCGAAGGAAACTGATAATCTTACAATAATTTTATTTTGATATTTCATTAGTATTGGCCTTGCCTTCCACTAATGACCCTGCAAACATTGTTCGAGTAGCTCCCCCAGCAGACTTCCTCAGATCACATCATGTGAGCAGAAGATCCATCTCAATGCCAGTTTCCCAAGCCGTGTTGATTCCCAACTTCTACGTGGACGCGCTCCGCTATAGCTGAGTGTGACCTGAGAACCAGCGCATCGGCAATTCTGTGCAGCATAAAATGCAAACATGATTTAATCAAAAAGTGATCTCAAATCTGTACCACCGAAAGTGCGTCGAACAAAGGCTTCAGTGTTTTCACGATGGACATTTACAGTTACATAACATAAGTTACTCCAATCAGACATTGGATACTCAGGATTATCAGGATGAAGCGAATCGGGAGGGATCCAGATAAACCATCGTCGTTTTCCCATTAGCTCGAAACTAATATTGATGATGTCAAGCAAACTTACTTTGGAAGCGTCAAGAGTGCAGCTATTATATAACGTTTCCGACATGCCATATGAAACAGTTTTAAAATCAATTTTTTTATTTTCATATGCAGCTTCTTGAGACTGTTTTGTGAGTAACGAAAAGTGTTATCATTTGACATGTGCATAATAATTATAAATATATTTTTTATCTATTTATCGAATATCCCGTTTTATTGTAAGCAGCAAGTATAGGTTCTCTGTGAACTACAATCGATGATGTTGTTAAATATTTTTAAACGTTTAATTTAATAAATAACTGTCTTAAGTTAAACAGAATTATGGTATAACATGCCTAGTGTCATATCAGTTTTATTTGGATTCATGTACGGCTTTTCTAATATGACAATTTTGCTGGTAATTGGGGCAAAGTGATATTCCATTAACTCAAGCATGAATGTGTCCTTGAGATTCAATTGGTAAATTATATCGATTGATTTGACAAATTAACAAAATAGAAGCAACTGATTAGTGCTAAAGCATTGCATTTTCCTCCTACGCACCAGCCATCATCAAATGCCAGGTGAAGCCAACCGGAAAGGAACAAAATTACTTGTTTTTCATATATCATTTTGAGCTTTGCATAGGTGTATTTTTCATCATGCATTGAAAAGACTCTTCAATGCATGGGAATAAGAAGACTGAGAAAATGCTTTTATTTACCCAAAAAGGCTGCCTGTGGAAGTAGCAAACCTAAAGGGAGATGTATATCTAACGCAATGTTGTTTCTCCGTAGGGTGCTTTCGAAAGCCTAAATATATACATGACTTTTCCCATGCCTAAACGAGCTCATAATACATTGCAAGGAAATGAAAGTCAGCTGCACGTACAAACGCTTTTCCCATATATATCATAAAAGAACTTTTTACGAATTAAAAAAAATTTTAAGAAAAGAATTTAACATTTTTTGAAGAGGAGCTATTCTACCAAACTTGATTAATTACATGACACGCTTATAAAAGGTGAGCGGGCGAAATTTATTTATATCGATAGTTAAATCGCTATTCAAAACGAAGGATCGTGTGTGCCTGTCAAAGTGACAGGTAAAGTGAAAGCTACGTATTATATGACCTCTCTTCATCAATCAAGTATATTATGATTATATTACTTTCAGAATGTTTTCTAATAAATACTAATTGTTGCTTGATTTGGGCTAGGATACTACCTCACCCATTCTAACTATCTGAAGTAACATGGGTGACTCACATCACTTTCACCACCACCATCATCATCCGAGACCGAAATCCCAAGTATTTTGTGATGACGACGATGATGACATCGAGTTTCCGGAAAGGAGCAGTAGCAGTGCTGGGCTAATCAGGCACTCGGACACTCACCACTCCGTGCAAAGCCAAAGTCAGGTAACCCAACCGAAGGTCCGTCCATACGAAATTTGCTAAAAAAAAAGAGTTATACTATGGGAAAAGGTCAAACAAAGAAATCATCAAAACATATTTAAGCATTTCATTTCATGTCTGTGACTAATTTTAGAAATCCGAGCTGGAACAATTACGCGCACGTGTATGTCAAATGGAGAAGACCATGAGATGGTGGTCGGATTGCACATCCAATTGGAAGCAGAAGTGGAGTCAAGTTCGCCAAGAAAGGAACGCGCTGAGAGCTCAACTGAAAGAGATTACTGGGGGGAATGTGGCCCCCAAACCTGAAATTAAAACTGTGGGGGTGCAAACGGATTCATGCGACGATCAGTCAATAGCGCCTGCAAATAACAACTCAGCTTCTATATCCACCGCTGCAGACGTTCATTTGCTAACCAAGCTGTTGGATGAAGCTCAACGGACTATAGCTATTGAGAGGGAGTAAGTGCAAACCATACCATAAAACATCTGTCAAGTAATTAGTCGATTTTCCCAACCATGATTTGTTTCTACAACATTTAAGAGGAAACTTTCTCTTTTTTCTCCTAGGGAAAAACTTCACCTCCACCGATCAATCGAACGGCTACAACAGGACCTGGTTGAATTTCACGCAATGTATGACGAGTTGGTGAAAGAAGTTCAGTTACTCAAGGTAGATGATAAGGCGGAAGAAGTGAGCAAACCTCATCATCTGAATCATAAGACGAATGACGCTGATCACCATACTAGTCTATAGACATGTTCTAATCCGACATGACTTAAAAGGGAAAAAATTAATGCTACACGACAACATGAAAAGTAATATATTTGGGTAATACCTAATGTAAAAAGAAGAATTTAATCTATGTAATGTAAAAATTCGAAAGAAAATGGTATGTTTTAGTTGTTCGTAAAGTAATAACTATGATTAGTTAATGTTCTCACACCGTAACTCCCACTAACTTGGATCTCGTCTCGTAACAGTATTTTTGAGAATGTATGTTCCGAAAGACTACTAATCCATTATCTAAGTCACGAGATAAATAATTAATTTAGGTAAAGAAATCGCACTCAATTTTCGTTATCGATTCATTCTCTATTAATGAAATTAATATATAAACTTTTCATACTAATTTTTATACAATACGTAATACATATACTAATATTGTAATATACATGTAACACAACACAACTTTTTATAACACTAATTTTGCACACAACACCCGGCACCCACCTCAGCAGCCCTTTAATATCGAAACAACAGATTCCATGATATGTTTAGCGATAAAAATTTAAATTAGTATTACTCCATCCAACATTGGCCATCCAAAAAAAATGAATTGTCTGTCTGATTGTGAAAAATAGAAACTTAAAAAGATGTACGCAATGTGTAGTCCAATTACATAACTTAACTGTGTAGAGTCCGCTTTTTTATGTAATTTCCGTCAACCAAAATTTGTCATAAAAATAAAACGTACTTTCCTTTAAAAATTATAAATATAAACATAATTAGAGTGATTCATCATTTCATCTGAATGTTTTGATCATCCAATCCCAAACGGTATGAAATTGATAAAAAACGGAAGCATTTTCATGAAATAAGCACCAAAACATTTTGGCAAACAAAGTGATCCCTATCTCATTTATACAAGTAAATCCACATCAATCAAATAAATTAAATTATGCTCCGACCATTATTACACAAGCGACATAGCATTTCATTATCTGACTACTGTTACGATAAACTAATTAAATTAATTTGTTCTACACCACCACAGAAATACGCACAACAATTGCATGCATTCAATCGTAATCGTAAAAGTATCGCCGAATAAATAGAAGAGAAGAAAAGCGAAGGACCCCAGTTGCCAGTTAGTTGACAGAGCCGACAGCTTTGGTTTGTTTTCGTCCAAGTCATGTCAATTGACAAAGAGTCATAGATTTTGATGGGTGCAGCCTGAGGAGCGGGGAAACTAAATCCTCTACATGTTATAAAGATACAAAAACATTCCACACAAAGTCGTACGTGTGTTTTGGTTTGCGAAAGGACGACGGAAAAGTGAATGTCTATTGCACAAAGTGTATTTACTTATTTAGGTTACTCGACGTCTGGAAGAAGTTGCGAATTTGCAAAATGTGTTGGTGTTTGTTATATGGGGATAACAACAGAAAGTAACAGTTTTTTACTCTAACATCTAAGAAAACCCACATCATCTGTTTTGCGTCCTGTTTGTATTTACTTTACCCGACTACCTCGAACTGAGTTCACTTCACAAGGCTCTGGTTGGGGTGAAGATAGTTAGGTTAGGAGATTAACTAAGTAAATGACGATTAAAAAAATGTGTCAGATATTATTTCGTACTTAATTAGTTTACAGTGTAGCATGGGAGGAGCAAGTATTATTAGTTCATTATATCATCATCACCGTTGATCAAGGCCAGTCAGATTGTCATTGTCATCAGTCATATTCATAGTCAACAGTTGGGCGGGGGGGATGGTAGTTGTTAGCTAAATTAACGTTACGTGTGTGTACAGTACAAATATATTTCTATTAGTGCGCGGTGCTGTGCTTAAATAAATCAAAGATTTTTAAGATTTCAACTAACGGTAAGTGTGCTCTGTACTGAGAAAAGCTAATTAAATTGGAAATTTGAAGTACTTAATAATACGTCGTACACCTGTCATTAGGAAAGTCAAAAGTTGAAGCTTGCAGAAAGTGGAAACATTATCTTATTTAATTTTTATCTTTTCCCAATAAATTAAATTGAATGATGTGACTCTGTGTCTGTGAGTGATGACGCAGTGAGTGTAGTTTATGTATGTTGTATGTAGTAGAATGTCAATGTAGAATTGTAGAGTCGCAAGTTGTCTAGCAGTCATTTTCGATTTTAAAAGCAATTATCCAATCCACAATCCGTTTGTCAATATTTTGATTTTGTTGGAAGAAGATGATCAATGATATGTGAAGGGAAAGAAAGAAGATTACCTACATTCGTTAGAGTGATACGGATAAACTAGGTGTTCTAACGGACTGAATTGACACTGACACTATGCAATGTTTCGTTCAAGGTCACGGTCTGTATCTAGTTCGGCAATCCGATTGCTTAAATTTTTATAGGCTGCTTGTATAATTTATTACTTACCAAAGTTCTTCTGCAGAACCAAATTATTACAAATACTTTTCTAATTTTCGAACTTTCGTTGCTTATTTTTCAGTACTGTTCTTAACTGAACGGTAATTCATTCATACGTTATGGATGGGAACAACCATGAAGAGACCCCAAATGGCGATGTGAAACGGAGATCCGGGACTTCCAGTAAAGAAGAGGACATCGTAAATTCTCAGTCGTCTTCCACTTCTTCGAATTCAACTAATGAGGAACAGGAATTATCAGCTAATTCAGAATATTGCAAGCAGTTAGAAAGTTGGCTGTGGAAATGCTACTGGCACCGTACCCTCGCCGTCTCCGCGTATTTTACTGCGCTAAATCAGAATTATCCAAATATTAGTTCGTCAAC
>JAQIWX010001442.1:0-10285 GCA_034696785.1 Lepidocyrtus cyaneus
GAGAGGTTCTCTCTTATATAACATAATTCAAAGGGATGGAAAAATCCAAGTAGAAAATGGAAGGAAGATGATACCGCTATAGAAGTAGGTATGTATATCTTTCTTTTTTGTTCATATGATATGGGATGAGATGGGTCGGGTTGTGATGGGATGGTAATCCCTTCATTGGGGAACTACTTGGTGAAATATTCATTTTCGTGTGCTCATTCATCCTGTCGATACATCAAGAAATGTTTCTGCCATGAGACACCGCACCACACACACACCCGTGTACCAACACCATCTCTATAAAAGGAAAAGTATTCCATTTCAAGTGCCAATAAAGGCATAAAAAATGTAGATCAACCAACTCTCCACTTTCTCTTTGCTTTTATATGGAAGATTTCTAACAAAGCCCAAGAAGGGGAATAGATACTTTCTTAAAAATGGACACTGTCCACTGTCTTCGTCCTACCCTATTGGAGGGGAAACTTTGTACTCACATTCACTTGCGGTATTTGTGTGCATTTAGGATGTTGCATGTTGCCCCAACTGTTGGTGGGTGCTACGACTAAAGAAGCACGTCGTCAGTTCTAGGCAAGATGAAAGGAAAATACAGTAATTCTGCATAGAAGAGAGCGAGAGAGAACGTATTGAAGAATACTTTTAAGTTTTGTTCTAACTTTGTTGTTTGTCAAGCTTTTTACAATTGTTTAAGCGGATTATCTGAGTGTGGATTTAATATATATTCAAAGGATTAATAGAGGAGTTAGTTTTGTTTTATATATTTTTTTTTTATATTTATTAAAATTATATTTTGCCTACCTGATTTGTTCAATTGGAGATTGTACTTAACCTACCGGTAAGTTGTGACTACTGCATTTGTCTGATCGAAATATATAATTAATATAAATCGAGAGTTGTTACTGTATTCATTCGTGTAATTTTGTGTGAAACTATGTAATTGATTAGTATGCTGTGGATATGATAATTTGAATGTATTCTGCAATTTGTTTTTGTGAACAGTGTTTTGGAACGAGTCTAATTTGATAGGATGAGTTTCCAGGCTAAAGCGTCATTTGGTCGGAATCCCTTGCCACCGCAGAAGCGCTCCAAGTGCAAATCAACTGTTAATGACGGACATAGAGAGGAGGCGTCGTCAAGTGGAAGTCAAGGGAAATCTATGGAAGGAGACTCAAGACCGGAAAAGGCTGCGTTTAAAGATGTGCGACACCCGATTTTGGAAGGCTCTAAACTGACCGTTTTCTATCCACTTCCGATGCCCAAATTAAAATGCCCTTTTTTTGCGGAATGTAATAATGAATTCAAACGGAAGAATGAATCCAATACCTACGTAACTCGAATGGAGGATCACATTCGTGCCAAGCACAGCATTCAGGAGTTGGAAAGAGTAAATTATTGTCTAATATGCGAAGAGAATATCAAAGGATCTTATGCAGCAAAGCATCGTTGTTTAAAAGGGGTCCAAGTGGAGCCAGATGAACATCCTGAATTTGAATGTGAACGTTGCGGTAAAAAGTTCTATTCTAAAATTTCTGTACGTAATCATCAACCGTACTGTCGGTCCGGCAATATAGAAGATGTTGAGGCAGTACCGGGTCCATCTAATACGATTGTAGCTCATCAGCAGCAGAAAGAACGGGAGAAAGCGCGTCCAACAACTTTGTCTGGTCCCGTTCCAGTAGCTGATAGTGCCGATAAGGATGCCGATGCAAACGTTGATGACGACGAAGCCTATGTTGCCAGAGTGAATTTAAAATGTCATCATGAAGAAGAAGTTGATTGCGTTGATGATGAATCTACGCCACTCAATCCTGAAGCCTTAAAGACCAAATTGTCAACAATTGTCTCATACCTTAAAGGAAATATTTTTGGGCTGAAGCAAGCGGAGAGCAAATGGGGAATTTTTCTCGCTCAAGTTGAAGGACTTGTTGACAGTGTCCAGAAAAGCTACAGCATCGTCCCGGAGTGGTACAAGAATGTTTCGTACAGAGAGTTTAGAGCGGATCACAAAGGAATCATCCGGAAATTGTACGAGAGCAATCCAAAGAGGGCTGTCAAGATCATCATGGGCCAGAAGTCAGAGGTTTGTGACATTCCTGTTGAAACCGTCGAGGAGTACTTCAAGGATAAATTCAACAGCAGCAGTTTTGCAGTTGACCGGAGTTACTTTGACAACTTCATTCCTATCGAGAGACACTCTGGGATGAAATATAATCCATTTTCAGCTGAAGAAGTTCGAGATAAATTGAAGCGTTTTGGAAACAGTGCTCCAGGAATGGACAAGCTGAAGTATGGCCATTGGATGGAAGTTGATCCACAAGGAAAACTGTTGCAGATAGTACTCGGCGTGTGTCTGGAATATAGACGCGTTCCCCCATCATGGAAAAGTGGAAAAATGTTCCTGTTCCCCAAGAAGGAGAAATCAGCAACAATAGAAGAGTACCGACCGATCACTCTCCTTCCCACTATCTACAGACTGTTCGCATCTCTCTTAGCCGATAGACTGTCAGACTGGTGCTTCCAGAACAACGTTTTGGATCCTGGACAAAAAGGAGGAAAAGGCTCTGATGCCGTTCTTGAGCATCATTATGTAATCGAATATGGCATGAGGATGGCTAGGCTTAGCAAACATAGTATCTGCTTTGCTTTCCTCGACATAAAGGATGCGTTTGGCAGTGTTCCAGTTTCAGTTGTGATTACGGCTTTGGAGAAGTGTGATGTGGGATACGTATTTGTAAAGCTTGTTAGTGATTTGTTGCGAGATCGTTCTGCTGAAATAATCGTCGGTGGAGGAACGACAGCAGCTATTGACATCAGTAAAGGTCTGATCCAAGGAGATCCCTTGTCGACCGTTTTGTTCAACATCGTGCTAAGTTTTGCATGCCGTGAAGTTCAGAAGTTAAAATCGGCAAAACTCATAGTTCCTTATTGTATTATGACTGCTACCGATGACGTTGTGCTGATGTCTAGTAATGAAGAAGAGCTGCAAGTGTTGGTCAACGAGTTTGCGAAATCCATCTCCAAAATCAACCTTTATCTCCAACCAGCTAAAAGTGCTACTCTGTGTATCAGCGGTAAAACACCGACAGGGACTCGACAGCTTGACATCAAAATTAACGGAGAAACCATCAAGTGCCTAAAGGACGGAGAGCTGCATACTTACCTTGGAGCAGAAGTTGGATACATTCCCCCTTGCATGAAAACTGCAATGGAATCCAAACCGGTAGCTAAGTCTAATCGTCAACCAATATCCAACTCTAATAAAAAAAACAACTGTAAATCCAAGTCCAAACATCCATCACAAGATGATAATGAAGATGAAGACCTTGGACCAGTATTCAAGAAATATGGGAAAGATGCATTAAAGATCCTCACTTCAGACCTTGCTGGCTGGCAGAAACTAGATGCTTTTCGGACGTATTTTCTCCCTCGACTATACCACGACATGCGAGTTGCCGATTTCAAGCTGAGAGAATGGACAATATTTGAAAATCGGATTCGTCCGCTTCTGAAGAAGGCGTTAGGTCTTATGTATAACGCTCCGGACGCATATCTATACGGTTCAAGAAATAAGGCGTGTATCGGCTACCCTAACGTTAGAGAAGATTTCCAGGTCAACAAGATAGTCAGCGCGTTCAAGCTTCTGCGATCCAATGATGACAGCATTCGAGAATTAGCGGAGCATGACATTTCTGGGATATGTCTGAAGAAAAAAACTCCTAACTTTATCGAGTCTGTTTCGATTGATGCTATGGTTGCTTACCTTTCTCAGCAAAACTGTATGGGTAAAGAAGCATTGAGTGTCTGGTCCAAGGCTCGGATTGCTTCGCAGAGTTTGGGGGTAAAGTGGTCAGTCGAAACAATGGCGGATAAGGACTACGTCCTGTTTTCCAAAGGAACGAAAAAGTCGATAGTTGGAGGACCGCAGCTGGCCAGAAAGTTGAAAGAGGAACTCCGTATCGAGTATGCTGAAAACCTACAGGACCATATTATCTATAAAGTGCGAGGAGCGTTCATTCCCGTGTTTGAGAAATCGAAAATAAGCACGCATCTTATTTCAAAGTGTCGCGACAATGCTGTGTGGAAGTTTATGCACCAGTCAAGACTACAAATGTCACATTTATTTGGTGCCCATTGGCGGGCATTTGAAGATAAGTCTCGAAAATGCAGACACTGTTCAGCAGAGATTGAAAGCGTAGCCCATGTTCTAAATTCCTGTCCAGTTAACAAGGACCGACATTACTACATGAAACGGCATAACTGTATTCTTGGATTGCTACGCGAACACTTTAAGAAGGACAATTGGAACATCCATGTGTTGGATGGTAAATTTCCTGGAGCCAAGAGTAATTTACGGCCAGATCTCCTCGTTATAAAGAATGGACAAGCTCTTGCTATTGACGTTGCCATTCCGTTTGAAGGATGTTATGAAGTTCTGGAAGCAAAGGAGCAAGAGAAAAAAGACAAGTACGAGCAACTAGGATTAGAGTGGAAGGACAGACAACAGGCTATGGAAGCAGAGGACAAGGAAATGAAGAAGCAGCAGTTGCAGAAACGGGATCAGAAGCCGGAGAAGGAAGCAGCAGAGGATTACCAGAAGCCTTCAAAGCCATCATTTGTATCGGGACTTCGGCATATTGAGACCCACGCATTCATCATCGGATCGAGGGGCGCCTGGTATCTACCCAACGAAAAGGTTTTGAAGAAATTGTCATTCAGTAAATACTACAATACTGAATTTGCCAAGCGCTGCTGTTACATGGCGATGAAGTGGTCCGCGGAAATCGTCTACTCTCATGTAAGCGGAGGAAAAATTGAAGTACGAGATGGATATCCCCATGTAGTTCCTTCTAATGACTTGGATGATAAATCTGTCGTTCCTCGCACCAATAATAATTAGAAATACTGGTAAGTAATTGTTTTTAATTTCTTATTTTGTTGAGTGAAATTGGTTGAGTGAAAGCAATATGTTACAAATTATTTAATAACAAAATTCATTAAATCTTTTATTTTCAGCAGCCACGTGCCCTTGACTGACTAGTTCGTTTGTTGCTGCTCAGTGGAATCAAATACTTCTGTAGCTGTTCATCTCGATTGACTCACCGGAAACCTTTTACGAGGAATGAATCAATTATAATTATGTGTGTTGTGTTTTAGAATCATTGTCAGTTATAAAAGCATTATTCGTTGTTGGTTTTGTTATATTATAATCAATTATTTCTAGGTATTTATAGTTTGTTGTGTGCTTAATTGATAAATTCATTCCGATTTGATGCTTCAGTTGTATTTACTAAATTATAAATCAATTGTTATCTCATGTTACTTATATAAGTTAATATCGAATCGATTATTTTGTGAAAACATATATATATTAATTATTTACTAATTGTTTATTAACATGTAATGAAATTGAGAGGTTTGCCGTTTGAAAATGTTTTAATAAAAAAAAATAATCTGTAAAAGCCAAAATCCATGTCGTTGTGCGTGTTTACTTTCATATTTAACTGTAATTTAGGGATTTGCATGTTATCAGCCACGATTATGAAGCGAGTGGGCTTTGTTTTTAAAAACTGAAAAATAGTAGGGGGCGAATTTTTTTCAAAAAAAATCTATTCTTTGATGATTCTCATGTTGAAATATGAAATTATTATTTAAAACATGTGTAAATGGCAAATATAGCTTGATTGCTCTTGTTTTGGAAGGATAACAATGGAATTTAGTAAGGGGCGAAATTTTTTCATATTTTGCATTTCTACGAGTTGAGGCAAAATCCCTTCGCATTTTTACAAGCTGATGACTGAATGGCGTGAACGGAAATGGAACGTGGATGGAGGAAAATGGACTGTCCATTTAAGACTGTCCAATTTCAAATGTCCAATTTGGACTGTCCAACTTAGACTGTCCAACTTAGACTGTCCAACTTAGACTGTCCAATTTTGACTGTCCACTTACATTGTCCAATTTATATTGGTACGTTAGAGGAGGAGTAGGAACGTGTCAGGCGGACAAGGTATGTGGAAGGAGGAGTATCAACGTAAGATATGGACCTGGAACGTAGGATATGGACCTGGAACGTATGATATGGACCTGGAACGTATGATATGGAGCTAGAACGTATGATATGGAGCTAGAACGTAGGATATGGACCTGGAACGTATGATATGGACCTGGAACGTATGATATGGAGCTAGAACGTAGGATATGGAGCTGGAACGTATGATATGGAGCTGGAACGTAGGATATGGACCTGGAACGTATGATATGGAGCTAGAACGTATGATATGGAGCTAGAACGTAGGATATGGAGCTGGAACGTATGATATGGAGCTAGAACGTATGATATGGACCTGGAACGTATGATATGGAGCTAGAACGTAGGATATGGAGCTGGAACGTAGGATATGGAGCTAGAACGTATGATATGGACCTGGAACGTAGGATATGGAGCTAGAACGTAGGATATGGAGCTGGAACGTAGGATATGGACCTGGAACGTAGGATATGGAGCTAGAACGTAGGATATGGAGCTAGAACGTAGGAGATGGACCTGGAACGTAGGATATGGACCTGGAACGTATGATATGGAGCTAGAACGTATGATATGGAGCTAGAACGTAGGATATGGAGCTAGAACGTAGGATATGGAGCTAGAACGTAGGATATGGAGCTAGAACGTAGGAGATGGACCTGGAACGTAGGAGATGGACCTGGAACGTAGGGGATGGACCTGGAACGTAGGAGATGGACCTGGAACGTAGGATATTGACATGGAACGTTGGATATTGATCTCGAACGTTGGATATTGACCTCGAACGTACGATATGTAGCTGGAACGTCAAATATGGAGCTGGAACTTAGGATATGAAGATGGAACTTATTTTTTGACCTGGAACTTATTATATGGAGCTGGAACGTGAAATATGGAACTGGAACTTATTATATGGAGCTGGAACGTGAAATATGGAGCTGGAACTTATTATATGGAGCCGGAACGTGGGAAATATATTCACTTCACAGTCTCACATTGCCCCAAATCTTTTCCGGGTCATTCAAATAGCTCAAACATTGTTTTTTTTATGAGCTTTGAAAAAATTTCGCCCCCTACTCATTTTTTGTTTTTTTTTTCAATATCAAAGAAACGAAAGGGTTGGTGGGGAAGAATGGGGGTTTAAACGAAAGATAAATGGTTTGCTGATTACATGGGGACAATGGGGATGATTTTTAAAGGGAGGGGGAAGGTTTTACACACAGATTTACGTAAATATAAGAGTGAGCAATAGGACTCTCACTTTTGTCTCATCTTGCCCCAATCCAGCCGGGTCATTCAAATGAACCCAATTTTTTTCATCATTTCTGAAATAAATGCCCACACACCCCCACATCGAGGGATCATAAATTTGGGGCAAGATGAGAATAAGCACATGAATGCACAAATAATCCTCCTTACCATAATTAAAATTTACAATCAATTAAATTAAAATTACAAAAGAGCAAAGCTTGATTTTTAATATTTTTAATCATCATTGTCGTCTTTTTATTTACGAAACTCAACTTTATCAGTCAGGAAAAATATTAAAAAAATTATTACAAGTGAACAAATAATTATCTTTGTATAACAACAACAAAAACTGAACAAAACCTTACATCAAAAAGGCTACTTCTATTTTTACTTTACTACTGGTTTTATTAATATTAATTAAAAAGCTGATTATTAAAAAAAATTACTGAAATGACGACGACGATCTCCAATGATGACGGTTGATGATGATAAGGCTCCCTCTTCATTTACCAAAAATGAACAGAAAATCTTTATCTCATCATTCTCCAAGTAGGCTATAAATGAAACAGAAAAAAAGGAGCTTTCAATTAATAAAAAAATCACACACTCAACAAATCAATTAATCACATTTTCATATAATACAAGGCCAGATATAGAAAAGTTGAATGTAAGCTCCATATTTACCTGGGCCCTGATCAACACTGATACCCATAACTTCCTTCTGGCCACCCGACTTTCCCTCTGGGAACTTGAGGACGTGGAAGCAGTAGCCGTTGCCGCCATGGAAGACGGCTGCATTCTTGGGATACTTGTTATCCTTGAGGGAAACCCATTCCCAAGTATCGGGTTCAGCGAACATGTACTTCAAATAAATAATAAAAAATAAATAATTAAAATTAACATTGAGGATAATTAAAAAACAAAAAAATGCTTGAAATGTAACTTAAACATGGATGATAAGTTAAAATTACTTACCCAGGGCCCCCAGAACAATCCGTTGGGAGTACAGGTGTTAACCAAAGAATTGGCCACGATCGGTCGATCCTTCTTCCCGAATACGTAGGACCGCACCAGACTCTCCCCAATGGATCCCTCCTTGGAACTAACTCCATATTCCGAGATCAACGCACCGTCATCAATCTTCAGAAAGGCAGGACGCAAACTCCCAGACTGGACTAGCTTGGTGAAGTACCGGTCATCGGAAAAGGCATAATGCCAGAGGTCACTTTCCGGTACAAACTTCATAATCCTCGCGAACACCTGAAATATAAAAAAATCCACACAACCACACAAAATTAGCAACAAGTTACAAATAATCAGTAAACTACAGAATAATAAACGTAACGTGGGAACATGATTGGACATTTCCCACTGTCCAATCACCATTTGGACATTGTCAGAGGGACACCACTCACAAATTTAATTAGACACTGACCAAAAAACGAAAATAAAAAATGGACACTGGACACTAGTTTTTTTAACAAAAACTTAAATTGATGATTAATTGTTAATATTAGTTATAAAATAATTAAGTTAAAAGTAGTTTTATTTACCTCGCCAGGGAGGGTCATCAAGTCCTCGAACTTCACGTCGGCGGTGCTAATTTGATTCATTTTTATAAAATATTTCCAAAGGATAGGGACTCCAATGTAAAAACACAATTATTTGCTTGAAAAAATCACCCGGAACAATCCCACAAGCTACAACGGAAATAATTTAATTAGTTATTGAAATTACTATGTACTTTCAATTTCCCAGTTAGTTATTTTTTTTAAATTTCCAGAGGATGGAGGAGGACGAAAAACAAGCTAAACGAAAATGCCAACTGGCTTGGTCGAGCTCGGAGAAAAAAGTGAACAGTGTCGACTGTCCAACAAGCACGAAGAAATTGGAAAAGGGGCAATGTCGACTGTCCAACGAACACAAGAATATTGGCCAGTGGACACTGTCCAAGAACAAAGAAATCTCGAATGAAAATTCCTCTACCATAATAGGTATGGGAACAAAAATCTAAATCGACTGATTTCACAGTCTGTCCTGCATTAAATTGCAAATGCACCACCAAGCAACTACTATAGTCTGCCCCGCATTATAAAAACGTTCCACTTCAGACTTCATCTTCTTAAAGGAGCGTTCACAAAATCAAAAAGGGCAATTTTTAACATTCATAAAAAGATTTTAAAAACTGCTTATAACATCTTTTACGTAATTAGCAAAACTAACTATTTATTTTCTCAATCTTTATTTTCTGTATTTTCTAGGTAATTTTTTAGGAAACATTATCATGAATAGCCCTTCATGATCTTTTCTGCATGGCTTTGCTACCATTGCATGCAATAAAGAAATATGGACTATGGGGCATTATGAGATGAGGGCGCCAGAGTCAAGTCAACATTTTATGGTTGAACTTGCTCATGCAATGAATGCAAGTTTAATTGTAGTTAAATTGAGAATTGATCATTAACTATCAATTATGTAGCCAAATTTATGCAAATATAAATAACAAAATTGCTGATTTGCATACTAGATATTTAATATTTATTTTTGAATGGGTAAAGCCATTTTAAAAAGCTTGCTAACCAAACTACCATGAACCAACTTAAGATTATGATGGCTGTTAAGCCGTCCATCTATAATGGAGTGGGTATGCTGGCGACTCCGGTTTCCGGCGAGATGAAGTGGTTAGGGGGTTTTGTTTTACGATTACTTGTAATCGTCTAGCACTATCACCGATGACAGAACTGCACAACGTGCAGGGAGTTATGAGGTCGATAAACCCCTTGTTGTTGTTGATTCACTTTCAACTCCCTAGCCATTTCTAACTGAAGGTAGTAGGTTCTTATGTTTGTCAATAGAACGCTGAATGTAATGTTCCCCACAATAAAAAATCGAACCTTAAAAACTTTGAAAAGGAAAACAACACCACCTCATGATGATGATGATGACGATCATCCTTTTAACCTGTTCAATGCTCTGTTTTTTGGTTCTCCAACAACCTGATAT
>JAQIWX010001443.1:0-10283 GCA_034696785.1 Lepidocyrtus cyaneus
ATAATGCACTTTACGATTTTGCATTAAAGCTTGTAATGGACTTCCAAGATGGATGGATAGAGAAGCAGGGAAGAAGAAGATTAAAAAAGCACAACATTTCGTCGATTTTTTTTCTTCACATATCACCAGAGATTGACGAGATGGAGGCAAAGGTTGATCAGGTTAAAACTGAAGCTTGGCTGTTTTTTTATTAGGTTTTCTCTAATCTATTGGACTCCTTCTTATCTAATTTAATGTAACTCTTTTACTCATTCACTTTCCCAAATAATTTAATCTTGTTTGCGACCCCGTCGTCGTCTCCCACACTTTGAATGGATAATATGGAGGTACAGGGGACAGATCAATTACTTTTGCTCGTAGAAGCTTGCACTGATCACATGGACATAACTGAACTGTTTTTTATTTTGATTATTATGTAAGTCAATGCAATGTATGGAACCAGCAGCAAAACTGAGTTTTTTTTTATTCAGGTCGATTCGAATTTTTCTTTTTTGGTCTCCTCCAGCAAATCTTCCAATAAGAGTGACACCAACCCAAAATGCACAGAAAACTGATGGGACGACACAAAGAGCCCAGAAGAAGAAGACGAAACGGAGTCAGCAGTTCAGCCGTCAGTCATCCTCGTAAAACTGCTGACGATTATGAGACAAAACTGGATGTGTTTTCTTTTTCAAAACGAAACTTTATTATGCTAATGTTATTGCTACCTCCTCCTTCTCTTCTTCTTGTAAAGGAAAGCGAAGAAAAATTTAAAATTTAACAAGGGAAATCGTCACCGCTCATCGTTCCATGCCATGGCATGGCAAGCGGAATGCACACGAAAGAGCTCCAAAAATGTTTAAGACATGGAATGAAAGGAAAATGAAATGAAGAGCAAGTGCGGGAGGAACATGAACAGTGGAAGAAAAAAAATCATTTCTCCGTAACAAACCATTTCAAGCATATTATTTCAGTGTGTGTGGCATGCAGCAGTATAGTATGGCTGTATTGCACAGATTTCAAAATCTGAAAACGAAGTTGTCGTCAGTCGTATGTAAACAAAATGAAGACAAAGCTAAGTTCACGCTCAGAGGATCATACAATACGGTAATGGTAATAATAATATCTGTCTCTGTTCATATCTACATATTTAGGAGGCAAATCCTAATACTGATACTGAGGTAGGTAGACAAACAGACAGACGGAGGAAATTTTCAGTCAGTGAGATTTTTGCTTTTGTAAGAAAAGAAGTCCTGTTCATGCGGCAACAATTTTTTTTGGTGATGATGATGTTGATGATGCATAAAAAACTTACATCTTGGTAGGTTTTTGAACAAGAATTCTCTTCACAGTTAAAAAAGTTAAAGTGTACATTGTACACAGCACATTTTAGGTAATTCAATAAACAGTAAAAAAAGAAATAAGCACATGGATATGTAGGTATATGGTTATATTTTAGAGGATGTTCATGTTTGTTGAACTCCGCTTGTTCGGCTTTTTCTAACTTCATCTTTTCCTTTTCCGAGTCAATATTAAAACGAAGTCAATTCATATGGGATGGGAGGAACAAGGAGAGAAAATAGCAAAAAATTGCGTTCACATATGCTTGCCCAACATCGCATCGTCATCTTCATGGAGTCAAGTGAGTGCGGATATGTTTAATGATGAAGATGACTCCTTCTAAATTTAACTGTTGGAAATGTGCATGGATCGGATGAAGCATTGAAACGGGAAGGATAAGCTGGCAAACGAGTGAACCATCCAGCGAGTAAAAAAACAGAAGAGCTTCTTCCTCTGTACTTCTTTATCTTTCTTCTGCAGTTTGCTCAAGACCACGAAGGAAATGAAAATAACGTGTTACAAATTATGTACGCTTATTTGTTTTATTATTTTTTACAGTGATTCCTGGTGACTTCGGGAATCCTCGACAGTGCATTTTTTGCCAAGGATGTTTTCAGCTTAGTTATGTTGCTGGAGCCGAGGCATAAGGAAAACCGTTTAGTTTTTTCTTCTCTTTCGAAATAAAAACAAGACGAGGCTGAGGAGGAGAAGAAGGCAGGATGCTGCAGTGTCAGACAAAGCGGCATCGCGTTGCATCTTTTGGGATGCAAAGCTGGAGCCCAAAATGCGAGTAAATAGACTTCTCAGATAAGCCAAGCCAGAACTCGAGTCAGTTTGTATATTGCTGACATTAATAATGTAAAGAAGGTTGGATTTTTTAGATCTGATACACGCACCCAAGACAGAGATACACGCACGGTTTGTTGGTTCTTCGCTATCTCGAGCTGCGTATCTGCAAAGCGGAATATTGTCCCTTGTCTTGTCTCTCTGGTTTAAATGGTTTGTTTATTGTATCAAATTACAGGAGTTTCCCAGCCTTATCCTGTTCATCAGCGTAATATGAACTTTTTTTATAAACTGACTGCTCCAGCTTTATTATATGGAACTGCATAGCCAGCAGTGCCAGCACCCAAACCAAATATTTTACGGAGGGCACGCACCAAAAAAATTGGTATTTTTTATGATGAAGACGAAATCTTTCACGCGTATTTCGAGATCAAGTTTACTTCCCATGTTTTCATGCTTTGGAGAGAGGAGTGACGCCTTCTCTTATGTCACATGGGTGGGTTGGTTGCTCACAGTGGAAGAAAATTCGAAGCTGTTGGGATTGAATTGGAATCGATATGACTTGAACGGATTGGTTTAGCAGACATACCATGTACGTACTAATATTCAAACTGCAAAGTTAATACTAGATATTTCTTGGATTGGAACTGTGAACTTTGAAATCTTCCGTTTGTTTGTTGATTTAGGGAAGGAACGTGGAAAGAAACAAATTTACAGATAGATTAGATGAAGTGAAGATGAAGACAGAAGCGCTTATTTTTATTAATTGTATTGTGGACTGCAATGGGGCTGGCTGAAAATGGGGCAGTCAGAGGTGGTGCGGTGGACTGGCTGAACAAGACATAAATCGTTGAATAGTTAATATCAGTTGTAAACTGTAAAGCATCAAGGATCCATGACTGTGAAGAATGAAATGGAAAACAAAGTCCAAAAAATATCCCGTTATCAGGGATAAACAGGAATATCTAACGCACTTTTATATGTGTAATTTTGTTGAAGAAAAAAACTCGTTTTTTGATGCAGGATATCTATATTTCATTCACATTTCCAATGTAGGATGCTGACTTACTAAAACCCCGAATGAGTCATGACTAGTTTCGAGGAACGGATCTAGATATGTTACCTCACACATGACGCAAATATACTTTGAGTATGAAATGGAAAGACTACAAATGATAGCGGGAAGAATGGTCTACCTATTGTGATTAGATGCTTTGATTTTATGACAATTATTTTAATTGACTCCATACTACCTCTCCCAAACGACACATATTAGTACATAGTACATAGTACATTATAATATACAAACAGTTCCAGTCTACAAACTCTTCGATATTGTTATACGATTTATAACTTTGGAATGAAAATGATTTGAATCTTAGACTGACTAATTCAATTCAAAACTAACATACCCATGGAAAATTCGTACATGCGGAAGAACAGACATATGAGCTCCAGTTCCAATTTTTAAAATTACCAATATCAATGCTCCATTTAACAACGCTACAAAACATACCTTTTGAGATAAACAGGTAGGTAGGTATCATTGTCTTTGGTAAAATCATTAGTATTCTGCGTAAGTTTTCTATTTATACAGCTGTCATCAATTTATCACCTTTCACCACCCTGCTCTCTCAAAGCAATCAGTGAGAAAATAAAATTAAACTTTCTTGTAAAACACTAGCGAGAAAACCAGCAGCAAAACAGTTTTTGGTTGGGCATACGAGCAGGTGCCGTTAATTTCGGTCTAATTTCTACCTAACCTGCTACTTAAATCTCAGTACAACTGAAATCAGTCCGCATCCATGTAGCTGATGCTGTTTGTGGTTCCCAATCACTCAGCCAACTTTCATTTCATTAAATATTTCTCTTTTTGCAGGTGATTCAAATTATGTAAATGATGACTTTGAAAACAAAAATTCTAATTTCAGCCGGCACGCAATGGAATGAGTTTGGTTTTTTTTAAACAAACCTGCCGATATTTTTCTTGCTTTCTTTTAACATACTCTCCATTAGTTTCCTTTACACTTATCTAAATTGACGAATAAAATGATATCTATTAATTGTACAACAATGTTGATGATTACTTTGTAGCTATGAATGGCATTCCTAATTGAACAGAGCAGATGTTCACCCGGAGCAAAAATTATCATGTGATATGTTATGCCTAGCTTAAAAATATTTCAGTTTTACTGGCTCATCAAAACTCAAACTTTGACTTTTGATTCTTTATCAATTCGAACTGATCCCACAAGGGGTAAGTCCAAGTAATTTCTTAAACGTTATCTCATCTCCATCCCATTTCCCCAAACTTCCTCTCCTCCGCCCTCTTACAACTCAAACCAAACTTACTATATTATTAATATTACATGAACAGGTTTTGTTTCTGCATTTATAATTTCTCTCTTGTGCAGATATTAACCGCAAACAGTTACTCCAACGAACAAATAAAAAAAAACCTTCATCTTTATGTATTTCCCTAATATGATTACAAAAACATGCATCCCTCCTTGACTCATGATCAGCTTTGTATTCTCCATTCGGTCAAAACTCATCGGCCCTGCCAAGAAGACACAGAACAAGAGTCAACATTGACTTACATTACAAATTATACTTATTTTACTCCGCTCGGCTCACTCACCATTTCTTTGTTTGTTTAATATACACATTTCCATCCCATTGTTAATTACTTGAAAAAAAGGGGCGAGACAAAAAAAACTTTTTTTCTCTTCTTGAAGTTAGTTGAAGGGAAATAAAATAAACTCTTGCAGGGTGGTCCTGGCCCTCCTTTTACACTTGTTATACTCTTATACAGATATTTGACTGATATGTATAAAAGTTTACATAAAAGGAAGAAAAAAATATATTCCTTGCTTTTTTTATACAAATGTTTTTCTTTCATTTCATCTCAGTTCAGTTCTGAATCTTTTTAGGTACAAAGTGTAACGTAACCTTACTACCTTACAATGCAAACAATCATCGTCATATCATCATCATCCCACCAAAAATCTTCAAGATTCAAAGTGTTTTTTTTTGAATGCATAATAGAAAAAACAGACATGGATAATATGCATTTTATTTGGACAAGCAATAATTCTAACATTTACGTATTTGTCCCAAAAAAAAAGATCCCCAACTATAGCTAGTCAGTCACTACATAATGGACTGTTAAGTATATGGAGTGAAATTGCAATTTAACTTGTTATTAAGGCGTCCTCGGATTCTATATTCTGATTTTGATCCATCTCATACTCATGACGAGGACATGATATCACTTTTGTCTAAAAATAAGCCCAAAGGTATTAAAAAAACAAATTTGAATGTAGTGCCAAAGCCAAAATGGAAATTACATTTCTTGTTATGAAAATGAACCAACTTGTCATACAACAAAGCTTGGGCAGAGAAAAGATGAGATAGATTTCGAGAGAGAAGTTGAAAAACTGTTTTTTTATAAGAAGAAGTTGATTTTTACCAAATCTTTGGCTTACAGAGTGAAAGGGCAATTTTAATGTTAAGCTTTTTTATATGTACAATTTGAATTTGTTTATTCACAGTATTATGACATCCATATCAAATTTCCATTTTGAAGAGATTTTCAGCCCCTTCTCAGCTCACACTCAACTTGCGCTCGAGGGGAAAAAGTTTTCTTCACCATCAACCTGGCTGGTTAAAAGAACCACCAACGCTCTTACTCCGGTCTTCAGTCCGGACACAATGCAAATGTGAATGCTCTCCTGATCTTTTTCTCTCCTGCCTCTTGAGAATGAGACCACACACCGGAAAGATTTAAATATACAAATGAAGCAGAAAGGTGTAAAGATTAAAGTTTCTGAAGGGAAGACACCTTTCATCTGTCTCAAAGGAGCATTATGCTCATTTTCCTTTTCCCTCCAGACACCTCCCCGTCTATTTTTCCACGCTGTTGATGATGGCAATTACTTTAATGGATCAAGTGTGTTCTAAGGAAAGAAAATTCCGTGACTGACAAACAATGACAAAAATAGCCTGCGTATAAGTAAAAGAGTTTCGTTAAGCTGGGGAGATGAAGTTGAGTGTGGCCTGACGTGACGCCTGATAAATGGGGTATCAGGTTAGACATAACGTCATCATCCTCACCATCATCATCATTGTGGATTATGAATGGATTACGCAGGGTATTTAAGGTAAGTCTATGGCTAAATGAATTAATTTTTAAAGTTCAAGCCAGTTCACTAGAATTGAGACAGGAGACAATCCTTTATTCGGACGGACGTCATTTAAATGTAAATTAATTATCCATCCGCTGCTGGGCTAAGCTGGTGTCGTGTGCATAGTTTAGTGTCATCTAATGACCCTACGCTAAACACGTTAAATCTGCATTTAAATAAATCTCATCTCAATCCAATGCTGAGCTCGTTTCTCTATCCCTAGATGATATTCTAAAGGGTGATGTGATCCGATCTGACTATCCCATCCCCATTCAAGCTCCTCACATTTTACATACATGCATAACATGATATGGGTAAACAAGAAAAAAGCCAGATGCATAGATCATGTCAAGTAAAACACGCCATAATTACGAAATTACAATGCAACTTGGTAAAATAATGAGCAGGTATGTATGAACGTGGGTAGAGTAAAGTCATTTATAATGAAGGTAGGCATTTTTATTTTATGCTGAAAAAATTAGTGAGCTACTTGTCATGTGGATTGATTAATTGATTTTTTAGTAATATGCCAAGCTACAATTTATTTTCACTAGATTTTGTTCAGCAGTAGATAGGTTTCTTTCAACTTACAGTTGTTAGTATAGTGGACTTAAATAACTTGGAAAATTGGTAATAATGAGCCAACATTTATTAGCAATTTATGTGGATGTCATAATGTCCCTAAAATTAATAATGCTCCGTCCCATCCAATTAAATATTTAAAAAGGGATATGGTTTTACTAACCTAATTGCAGCGTATAGCAGAACAACGGTCTAGTCAGATCACTCGGGTCCAAGCTAATCAAGCTGGGTCTGTACTCCCCAACCCTTTGCTGTAGTCGTTGCTGCTGTTGGGTGAGTGGGAGACGCCGGTGATTCTGGTTAATTGATAGGTGAGCATAATGGCCCTCCATTTTTCCACTTCCATTATTATGATGGCCATTCACTACCCGCTGTTGTTCCTCACCATTATTCTGTGGGAAGTAGGTTGAAGATGACGCTGATGATGATGAAGTGGCTGGGGATACGGGCATACTACTGTAGGTCACTGGCTGATCTCTGCTGGATTGGAGATGAAGATGAGAGGACGATGGCAAGCGAGGTGAAAAGGGAACAGGTGAGCTCGTTCCTGCTCCATCGCCACTCACTTGCGTTGCGGCGGCGGCACCATAAGGAAACTGGCTCTGTCCGTTTATATTCACACTGCTGCCCCTGCCCAGGCTCCTATTCACTTTTCCAGAATGGTGATCTTGAAACTGGTGATGATGTTGATGAAAGAAATTATCACGATTATTCACTCCGTTCTCACTGCTATTACTATTCCCATTCAAGGTGGTGGTCACAGAAGCGGTCCATTGCCTGGAAATAGTGTTCAAGCTGCTTCCACCGGCACCGATGCTATATCCGTTCCCGTTCGGATTTCCACCGTTCATTGGTGAAACTACGGTTGACTTGCTGCTTTCCAGGGAAGGCATGGCTGCTGTTGTTGAGTTGAAGGTGAAAGTTGTTTTTTGCAAAAGATAAATGGATACCTCCAACTGCACAAGGGAAAAGTAAAAATGAATTATGTAGCGTGGAAGAAGAATGTTTTTTCACTGCTTTCTTTCCTCCAAAATTTGTCTTTGTGAAGTAGTCTGAGATTCCGTTAAATTTCGAATGAAATTTTTTTAGATCCACTGGGAAAAGCATTCCCAATCCATGTTCTCCTTTATCTTTAGCTGATTTTTTATTTGGTTTTTATTTTATGCTGTATCCCACAAAGCATTCAGACCGGTACGGATTCCGATGTCGGCAAAATTTCAAAGCGTATCCTTTCCCGTTTTTCATGCCTGCACAAAAGAAAAGTGAAAATTCAACGAAATTTTTAGTTTCTTGGGAATTTATCATACATGGAGTGAGTGAGTGACTCAACCTTGGGCAACATTAAATTTTTTGCACACCGCGTCATTTTTAGATTGAATGTGAAGGAACAGAGTCACGTTGCCATTTACACTGCTGCTGTCACGTACTGCTACATCCTTATCGGGTTGTTAACGCATAAGCAGTAAAAATATACAATAAACAATAAAAAACGATTGAAAAGAACCGTATGGAAGATGCAAAAGAGGTGAGTAGTAGACAGCTTGGTGACATTTATGAATGTTTGGTGATAAGATAGCTATAGAAAGGAGAAAACAGATAAAATATCAGGTGACATGAGAAGACGGAGCGATGTGACTTCCAAGAATGATACGTAACGGAGTAATATTAAAATGCCATGTCACTCGTCATTTCTTTGACTTACATTTTTTATGTAATAAAATCGGGTGGAAGATGGTGATGATGATGTCATGCTACTATTATGTAAATTTTATATAGGGTAAATTAATTGCGTTTTTATTACAGCGTAGGATTTTATGAGCAGTAAAAATCTGCATTCGTAACTAATTTTTATTGGCTGATGATGCCACAGTTGACCCATAATGTGACTGTGACTGGACTGCGAATTCGCCAGTTCGTTTAAAGTATGGATTATGTATGCCATACCGTCTTTTGGATCATTCATTAGGTATTTCTTTGTCCCCAACTGGCATTAATTATCGAACTATCCAACTATTATCAACTAGGATATCAACTAGTTTGGATTATTTTCAGCTTGAGTGATTTATAGCTTTGGTTTGTCACAACCAGAGTATCTGGCGTAATTTACCAAAATCATTCAAAAATTACGGCGTAGTGTTACATAATATCGGGTTTGTTGCGAGCTGCATAGCTGCATATTCAGCATGCACTCCGCATCGACGTTATACATTTTTGATTCTTTATCCTCAGCAATACGTCTGCCATCAGTGACCTAGCTTGATATTTAGTTAAATGAGTACAATCTTGAAAATGTATGGCTTTAAAGCAAAATAAACAGCGAATATTTTTAGCTGCTTTTATCATGCTTATCATTACTTCACTTGACAATAGGATGGGAAAATTTTAGTAAAGTATTACATATTGGATCAAAATGAATGTTTTTTAACCTTAACCCTTTCTTTATGAACAACTATGCTTACGTTTGTTTGCATACATTTCATATACATATTTGTGTTTACTAGAATCAAATCACAAACTACGCTTTAAGTACATGTGTGAAAGTGGAAAAGGCTTCCCGTTTCAATAATTTCCCCGAAGAAGCGAACGATGCAACTTGACTCCTAATGTTCATATATATTACAAGCCAATTATATTTACAATTTTTTAGTTGTTACTCGTGTGGTAATATAAGCTTGTCATGTCATCCAATCAGCTACACTCGGATTCTCAAAACGAAACCAGAAAGCACCAGCCACAAACGAGTAAAGTACATTATTATTGGATAACTAAATGTTTTCAACTGTCATTAACACAGTCTACAGCCCAACCTGACCGGAATTGGAATTATGAAAAAGGTCAATAAGCCATGCTGAAAGGGGACGGGAAAATGCAATAACTTTTCATCATCTCTCATTACACCCGCTAAATATATCTCCTTTTAATTGTGTGCCGTCAGTTGTTTAGGATCCCACGCTTCGCTCCCAAAATAGAGACTTCACATCATCATCATACCCAATCATTATCATTATCCTCATCTAAATATAAAACGTTTACAAAACTTCCATCCTCGCAGAAGAATTGTTAAGTTTTTATAATGGGGAATGAAGGTATTAGTAAACAGTGTGCGTAAAAAATAGGATATTATCTTCATTATATTTTCCCTCCATCATCGCCATCACATGATCATCATCACCTCCGATTCTTATCCCTAACATCAGCAGCGTGATTACGATTACTTGTTTAATTTACTTCCTTTTGACTCCTGCCGGGTATTAAACTGGAAAATTAATTAGCTTCGCAGTGTGAGCTCCTCATCTACTATATATTGTCCCAGGCAACAACCGTGCGTGCGTGCATGAGTGATGGGCAAGCTTACACTCTGTTTGACATAGCCATGCACTCGCGCCTGTTCTAAGGCTAACCTATCGT
>JAQIWX010001444.1:0-10270 GCA_034696785.1 Lepidocyrtus cyaneus
CTCTCTCTCTCTCTTCTGATCTGACAGTTTGAGATGTTGCTATATTATTTGTTGACGTTACACACACTCAGCTTCATCCAGTTTGTTCCTGGTGACTGTTGATCATCATCATAGCCTTCCCGTTTCTCTCTTGTTATTATTATTATTGTTGTTCCATTTCGGTCTCATCATTATCATTTCATCCTCATACCCAATAGTCTATTGTTCTTGTGGAGGTTTTGGTTGATGTGACAATACTCATTTGTGTTTGGAGTTTAAAAAGGAGAAAAAAAATACAAAAACACTATCTGTCAACTTATAATCCCTATTACTTTGCTGCGGAGGAAGTAACCAGCGTCTTGTGTCTGTGTTTTTTTTATTCTCTTGTCATTATTGGGATTCCAGCGTTGACGTGTTGATTCCGATCCGAATCATTCCTTTCACTACAAATTACTTTGAGCCATTGTTTATCTTATTCCGTTGTTATACCTATGTAAGTGTACTTTTCTGAAAGCAAGGTGAAAGTGCTGTTGATCTGAGCCCACTCACTCATCAGGAAAAGGAGTAATCATCCGCTGTAATACGAGGGAAACAAGAAATGTGGCTGCCACCAGCTCTTGTTCTATTTTCTCCTTCACTTGTCCATGAATTTGACGGGGGAGTGAGCACACGGATTTTGACAGAGAAAATGAGAAAATAAAGGCGGTTTTGTTATATATGGTACTTTGCTTCACCGAGACGGTCAGCTAATAAATACCCGGTTCAATTCCAGCACTTAACCTGGATATAATAATGGAAAGAGGGGAAGATTGATCCCCAATTTCAATCGTTGATTGGATCGGATGCAAATGAACTGAAATCTTTGTAAACTTCGCGTGAAATTTGTAACAATGACATAAGTTGTTTGGCAGCGATACTAATTCATATCATGCAGTGTCAGTTGCACTGCTGTGCTATGGTATTGTTATATCCCTCGTAATAGTGCATGTTATTAACTTGGATTGTTGGATGCAGGATGGACTATTTGCAATTTTGCAATATACTTGTTTGAGACTAAAAAAACGGTGACTCACGTCATTCATCATATTTTTATGGAGCAAGTGTGAATTTATGGTGTCAGTTAGATAATAAGTTCAAAGCACTTCACTCCAATTGTACAGAAAAGCACTTTTCAACTTGACCAGAAGTCAGGTTACAGTTACATTACGACACGCACCACATTGCTCCCAGATACACGTGCCATACTGCTTACTCCTCGCTCTGCTAGCGGGAGCATTACGTAACACTAGTAAAAGGAACACAATTTACTGTGATACCCATCCAGGGAAAGTCTTCAACTAAAACGGAATACAATTTTCTTCAGCAGCAGTATTTTTTTTCATCCTGACTGTGACATTCCTCGTTAACAAGGAACTTGCAGCAACAATAAAAAACGAGAAAGGAATGAGACCCGAGTGAAAGCTTTATCCGGGATCTGAATTTTTTTAAAAGAGAAAGCATTGTTTTCTGGTCTGAGTTTTTTCACTGGAAAAGCTCCGACAGGAAATACTTTCTTTTTGATTTGTCGATACCCCAACAACATACAAACTGAATCCTTTTCTTATCATCCCGGCACAGGTAAGATAAATCAAATCAGAAATCTGATAGAATCAGAGTCTGCCAGCGCAACTCTTAAAAACATTTATTCAAGATTTATGCACCAAATGATAAAAAAATCCTTCGTTATTGAAACAATATTTGAGGTTTCAGTAAAAATAATTTAAAAATTCTAAGCTAGCCATACTCATTGAGGTAAAATACCTACTTGCAAATCTTAAAACAACCTTTTGCTTTCAATGTCTTGTCATGTCATCACTCTGCTGGAGCTGTGACATTATCAGATAAAACATTTTAACACATTTTCTCCATGATTATCGTACTTCCGTATTCTCAAAGGATTTCTAATCAATAATATTCCCTTGACTGAGAAAAATCAACATCAGAGGGAAACATATTGATTGAGGCTTAAAAATAGCTTTTAATTTTCCTTTCAAAAAAGCGATCCAGCTATTTCAATTTCCTGCTCAGGGCCATACCATATTTTTGCTCCTTCAAAATTTCCCGCATCATCACTTGGTTTCACTTTAAAGCAGCTTCCCATACAAAATCAAACTTTGACTCGTCTGCTATGAAAAGTTTGCGCTGTTGTAATGTTGATCAAACAAAAAAGCCAAGAAATTATTAGATTATACATAAAGCATTTTATATCATCGTATCTTGCCAGATGCCGAAGACGCATTTTAGCTCCACCGAAAAATAAATACGTAAATTCAGTTTGATTTCTCACTAAAAGCCAAAGATACATAAATAAATTTTGTGAGGTAATTTGGTTTTTTTATGATGGAGTGGGAAACAGTCAAAGTAGCAGGCAGCTGTTAACAATCAATTTTTGTTTTTGCAAAATAACAGCCCATTGTTCCCGTTTCTCACATCTTATCGCTTGTAATATTTATTATTGCTGTGCCACTGCACTGTAATGGAAGTCGTTTTTGATAAGTCATACTAAAAAGGTAATCAGTAGGTAATAACCAGCCATATATTATTTATGATGTTCATCTAAAATATTGGGATAGTCGATCTTGGCCATCATCATCATCGTCATGAATTTTATTTCATGATCAGGCGCAAAATCTCGGAATCAAAAACAAATCCTCTAGAAAGACAGGATGCAACGAAAGAAAGCTGGTTTGGTTCGTTCCCTTCCCCACGACTACACATTTTGCCACTGTTGAATCTTGTCTTCTGTTCCTCTTCTTCTGCTGATGTTTTATTTTTTTTATTTTTGAGAGGGAGCGAAACACAGCAATCAAATTAAGTAAAGTAGTAGCAGCAGAAAACAAGTCTCAACTTTATCTGTGACATTTTGATTGCCGACTTGGTGCGAACACGGATGATGTAGTTGGATTGAAGATGATCTTTGCACTTTTCCCCAGTTGCTGTTGTGTAGTAGTCCGAACCTATCTCCGGCTACCGATTTTAATCAGATGTACGAATTTGCTTAAACCCAAATCATTCAGTTTTCCCTTCTTACGTACATCCCTATTTACATACATCACTCACTTGAAATAAATGGAGGGAAAGCCAAATCTAAATTTTGTAATGACTTGGTTTAATAAGCTGTAATGAGATTGCTGGGCTTTCGTAATCAGTTTGCAGACAGGGGCAAACAACAGGTCCTCCCGGAGTCAATCCTCATGAGATTATTGCTCATTTATTATGCTCAATGTGGGATGGGATGACACTGAAATGACAATTGACTAGACATCCCATCCCCATCGTCGTCAAATTATTATTGTGTAGAAGCAGCCGTACGTGTGTACTTCTGTACAAAGTGGTTAAATGAAATGGGAGCAATTGGGTTCAGGGAACACGTGCATATAAATAAAATTAGTTGGCTTACATTTTAGATTAATATGCGGGCTAGGACTTTCCCATGAAATCACTTAAAAGGGCGAAAGGAACGCTAATGCATGTAAAACGGTTATCACTCATCGTGTTCTGCTCAGCCCAATTTTTCTGAATTATATGCAATCATTTTGTATAAAATCGCGTAAACTGGAGTTGTATTTTGGGGAGCAATAAACAGCGACTTCTTCTTGTCACTGCCATTTTTGGCGGATTAGTTACGAGGGGAGATGGCATTTTCTGTTATCATCATCACGGCCATAAAATAAAACGCATAACAAGTACTCATCATCCCTACTTGTACAGGGGGGAAAGGAAGCTGATGATGATAATGGAACAATATGGGTTTTAAGTGGAAGTGTACAATTTTCATGGTCCATTAGATTAGATCTCAACGGCTCTCCTTCTTATAGCTCTCTTACATGGAGCATTCCAGGCTGAGCTGTTTGGGATGTTTTGCATTGCTGGGGGAAGCCCTTTGAAATTCTGCGGCAACAGGGTTGTAAATAATTGTGAGTCTGCTTGTGCTCCCTCACACACTACACTACTCTACAACAATAGCTAATGCAATCCAATGCCTTTCCGTATTTTTAATAGACGGTAGTAAGCTGGGAGAGAGAGAGAGAAAGAGAAGGAAGGAGGGAGAGGGAAAAGAGGAGACGATTTCAGAAAAAACCTGTATATGATTACAAGGTTTGGGTCTCCGTGAGTAAAATGTGGAGGAATATATATACTTATGTGTCCTTTCTGATTCTGGCTGAAGCATTATTTTCCAAGCCCGTGTCTTTTTTTTCTGGTTGTCTGCTAATGGTAGCATGGTGGTGGTGGTGGTTCAAGTAGATCTCATTACACTACTGAGAGGAGGATATATACGTATGAAAACATTATGGATGTTATTGTCAGTCTGGCTGGTCCGCTTCCCCGACTACTGGTTCAGCCAGTATTACTATTCAGTACTCACTCATTTTGGGATAAATATTATTTTGAAGGAGCGTAAAATGTGTAGGGAGATTTTTCAGAGTTTAGGCTACTGCTTATCGCTCCTTCCCTTCCTAGTGCTATGCTGCTGCTTGGCTTGTTTCAAATGAATTTTTTTTAGGAATAAAATATTCCTTGGCTCTTCACTCCCTTCCAATCGCAATCCTAGAGTAAGTAAGTGCCTCTACACAGTAGTCTAAAGGATAGTAATTTCTCTCTTTGGAGGTGCAGGACCTGATCCTGTCTGCTCAGCTCACTTCCTTCTCTGAAAAACAAAATAATACACTACACTGCTTTTTCCCTTGTACATAGGCATATAATATGTTCTCTGAAGAGATAAACAATGAAAAAAAATATATACTATTATTTCTATCTGACTATTTGGTTTCATTTTATCTGGCTTTAAAATGCATGACTTGCGGTTAATGGTATTAAAGCATATTATGTAAGTAAGTTTCTATATTCCTTCTTGGATGGAGGAGACTTGGATTGGGATTGAAAAAAAATAAAACGCTGACATAAGTGTGTACTCCACCAAGCAAGTTCAGGATGTTCCTTTACTATTTGCTCCTGCAACAACTCCGTTTCCACTTTTTTTCTTTCTTTCCTTGTTTCTATTTCCCTGTTGTTGGCTGAAGGTGGTGGTGGTGTTAATAAACGTTAAGTTTTTTCTTCTTTCCCTTCCCTTTTCCTCCTCGGCTTTTCCACTTCCTCAGCAGTGGTCCTTTTTTTTCTTGACCGTGAATCAAAATCTCTTGCTTTAATGCTAATGACGGTGGCTTTTTTCTTCTCTTGGCTGATGATGGCGATGATGATGATGATGATGATGATGCCTCAGGTAAAAAAAAACTTTTTTTTCTTGGAGAGTGTTCGGAGGAGTGTACCTCCATCGCTGTCATCATGGGGCAGGTACGTTTCTGGGGCCCTTTGCAGTAGTGACTTATTATTATTTTTCCTCGTGTACAGAAGTGTTTCCTGGATTAGGGAGAGGGGATCCAGTTTTTACCAAGGTTTGGTTTAAAAACTTTGTCGTTTTTTTTAACAGCCATCATCATCATCATGTTCGTCATTGAAAACAATGAAGATGATCGTCTTAAGGCTTAGCCCTCTTTTTTCTCATCTCTTCCGATTTCCTCCAAAACAGACATACACACGTAGAGATGTACAACAAGATATATTACTCTTCGTGGAAAAGCCCAGCTCTCATCATCATATTCTTTGGTGGACGTCTCTCAAGACGGGAAAATTGTATTACTGTAATTTAGGGCTAACTTCTTCCTTTACTCTGTTCTCTCTCTCTCTTGAGAGAGGAAAAAAAAATAATGCATAAATAAATCGTAAGAAAATGTAAGGGTAAGTTAGTAGGCAACCAACCTGTCGTCTCTTCCTCTTAAAATCCATGTTTGCTTTTGAATCTAATGATGATGGTGGTAGTGGTTGGGGTGTGATGTGAAGGAACCTACCTGGCTTGTAGTAGTGAGCAGTGACTGACTTACCTTCCTTCCCTACCTTTGTTTTCCTTCCACCTTGATTTTTACTTCCATCCAGTTTTGAGCTTTATTACATCGTACCCTTATTTTTCCTTCCCATTTTCTTCTGTTCATTCTCTCCCTCGAGTTTTTTTTGCTTCGTTTTTCTTTTTTGGTTTTATACTCATATATGTCTAAGCTGAAAAGTAAATTTTACGTTTCCAACATCATCGTCATCATCATCATCCCTTTGTACAATGGTACCTGTGAAGGTTGAAACATTATTTTATCGTTATCATCCTTCTCATTAACATTTGGATAATAGGGCTGAAAAGAAAGAGAAGTCCCTTTACGGACGTGTTTACTGTAGGGACATTCTGATACTTAAGATTTGTAAAATGCCCTTCACGGAAGATCTATACAACACTGCCATGGTATGGCAGACTGCACTGTTGAGGCGATTACACGTGAGGCGGAGTGATGATGACGATGATGATGTTGTTTGTTGGTGAAATGAAGGGAACTGGGTGAGAGCGAAGGAGAGGAGGAAGGGTAAGAAGATGACTTTAGACTTACCCTCATCTTTATCATCATCATCATCAATTCTCAAATGATGCTGGGCATAAAACAGTTTATATTTCTGGTTTCTCTGACATATATGAGGGCTTCTTTTTCCTCCTCACCTTTACAATTTCAAGTTGCACTGGACTCGGACTCGACTCTCTCTCTCTCTTGAAGTTTTTTTTCTCTTTCCTTTCCGTGTTCCTAGTTCATATAATATTGCCTTAACTTGACAAGTAAAATCTGTTCGCCTGCCGAATGTTGCCCTGAACTGAAAAGATGTAATGTTGCATGTGTGGTTGCTATTGCTTTGTGAGGCCTGATGAACCCTGGTCATCATTTATCCTTGTATCTGAGCTCAGGTGTAGAGCGTCATATAATGCCGATTTTTTGAAGCCCGTCATGTCATTCGTATATCCATACTTACTACACTTTACTTATCTTCCCTATTTTATGCCTCACATGTCGTTTTCCTCAATTGGGACTGGTAATGAAGAAGTGCACATTTATCTACAGCCTTGTCCATCCATCCGAGCTTGTACAAGATTTTGAGGGGAAAAAATCAAGGGGGAAATAGAAGGAATATGTGAAGCATGTGCTTTGCTTTTCATCCTTTTTATGAGAGGAAGGAAAGGAGGAAAACTTTTCCCGTAGAAATTTATTTATTCTCATATTATAAGATTTTCATTTCTAGAAATATATTTATATCATAACAAGATTTTATTCATAATTTTTGATGATACGGAGAAATAAAAAGGCTATATAAATTGGTTCATTCGCTATCCTGATGATTCTAGTACTTATCGTGATTCATGGTATGATTATGTAAGTTTTTTGGATATAGGAAGAAGATGATTTAAGAAGGGAAAAGATGTTTTAGCTTTTAGCTTGCATCTCTTTCTAATTCTAATTTGTACACAACTCCTCTTCTCGTCGTGGGCGTATTTTGAAAGTTCAGGGATTTTGGAAGATGATGGCCTGGTTTTTTCAGAGACAGATTTGGATTCATCCAATCCAAGCTCGGATAATCATGATCATGTTATTCCGGAATATAAACTTTACATGCATATTATTATATGTGTACATATATGTAAGAGATTTGAATATAGGAAAAGGTAAAAAAAAGACCTTGCTCGATTCTTTTCGTTCCGTTTCAGAATTTATAGGGAATTTTATACAGAACCGAAGAGAGAGAGAGAGAGACCCTTTCCGCTCACATCATATCATATCGTATCAAATACCCCATCCATATCCTAATCAACACATCTCTGGCCGGTGAAGAGAGAGAGAGAGAGATCCATGTAATGCGGTTCCATGGACTGTAAAGTAAAAATAGGAGACAGGTTTTTGATGTTTAAAAGGCTTTTGTTGGAGTATAAGGGAGGGATCGTGCAGCTGCTCCCATAAAATCATAATAATGTCCAGTCATTGTTCAAGCATAAGCAAATGCTAATACTGTATTGCATAATGATGATGATGATGGCTATGGCTACGTTGGTGATGGTGGTGATATAGAAAAGAGAAGAAAAAATGGTAAAAAAGTTGACAGTTGAAGCGAGCAGCTATCATATCATTTTTATCCATGCATGCGTGCATTTTATGACTATTGAAATGTACCTTTGATGTTTTTGCTCCCTTTTAGTAGTGGAGAGTGGGGAAGGGGAGCTGAGCTGGATATTTTTAAAATCCGTTTGAAAGGATTCCCATTCAGCTGAAGTCGACTCACTCATACTTTTCCAGGCAGCTAAAAAATTATATGGTTTGAAAATGGAAGTTTTTTACCTTCAGATCCCCCAACTTTGCAGAGAATTTTTTACCTTATTTCCTTCCGCATTTATTGCTTTTTGGCAAAAACAAAAATCATCTATCCAGATTTTGCATTTTAGGCTGATGGCTTGTGTCTCCTGTCTTGACCTATTGGTTATTTCGCACTCTCCCAAATTGGGATGGGAAGATGGCGGCGGCGTGCCACAACAAGGAATGGAATCGGATACATTAAAGATTGTCTCAAACAATA
The DNA here is from genome assembly GCA_034696785.1 of Lepidocyrtus cyaneus. Taxonomy (NCBI): domain Eukaryota; kingdom Metazoa; phylum Arthropoda; class Collembola; order Entomobryomorpha; family Entomobryidae; genus Lepidocyrtus; species Lepidocyrtus cyaneus. The sequence goes on from JAQIWX010001444.1 coordinate 8,449, forward strand.
AGAATTTCACAGCAGAGGATTTCACATCCTCTCCCAACAACACATTCTTTTCGTTTGTGAAATTGAAATTAGAGGCTTCTCAAAAGGCGTTCCCGTGTGTGCCTTTGGTTTTGATGGTGGTAGTGGTAATACATCGCCCTTTGCTATTGTTCCATTATTCTGTAGAAAAGATGAAGGTGGTCGTATAATATTCCTTCTTGTTAGTTTGATGGGGTAGGGTGAGGTGAGCCCATATGACAATTCCTGAGGATGACGATGACTGATGAGTAAACTGTAAATAAAGTTGGACAACCAGCGACAAATTGGACCCACAATAAATACTTCTTGTCTTGTAATAATAATGCATTCGAGAATTACATTTTTTCTCTCTCTCTATCTATGATGACCCCCAATGGGATCTAGTAGTAGAATGGTTCAAGTCAAAGATTTGAATGAGGTCAAGCTTGTTCAACAGCCCTTCACCTAGGAAAACAAAACTATAATATGAGAAGTTTTCAATCAAGCCAGGCTTACTTATTCAGGTTTCACCTTCTCCATCTGTCATAGCACATTATTGACTATTGACCAATAACAATCCTCAGCCCGTCATCATTCACCGTTCAAGAGTAATTGAATACGTATAGCTGAGAATAAGATAAGTTCGAGTTTAAAAACAGGGAACAATGATTCTTTAGTTGTTGGCAATCCATTTCTGATCAGATCATCATGTCAAGCTAGAGCTATAGCTATAAAAGCTCTTATGGCTCGTTTTACTCTGATAGCTAAACGAATTTCATGACGTTCATGATTTTATTAAAGAGCTCTGATATATGCAAATCCACGTCCCAAATCCATCCCAACCCAACTTAACTAATAATTATTACTTTGATTTTATTTGGACGGTTAATAAAATTGTCATGCTGACCATAATAGTGGAGGAAGAAAAGAGTCTTATTGCTAAAATGGCTTTCTCCCAAATAAAAAACCTCATCAACCTTTCAGTTCAACCATTGTGCAGAATGCAAATAAATGTGTTGATTTTTATTCTCTGTTAGATAATAATAACGCTACACAAAGCAGAAGTAAAATGCCTGTGCAAGCATAGATAATAATAATGATAAAAAAAGTTGATATGACTATGACGAATAAGATGATGATGATGTTCAATCAAAGGATCGGATGATTCATGCAACTGCCGCTAACTCTGCAGCATCAGCAGAAGCGTTTGATCTCCACCACATGAATTGCCAGGAGGAGTTTGTATATAAAAAAAATCTTACCCATTTGCTTTTGCAGTACGTATTTTAGGAGTCCACATGTACATTGCTATAATGTAGCTGCATACTACACACATCATCATCATCATTATCATCATCATCATGTAAATAAGTTACGTTTCAAATTTGATTTGTAATATTAGCCCTGTCCTATCAAAGGAATAAAAAACTAGTGCTTGGCATTGGACGGTTGATGATGGTTTGGTGATTCCATCCCATCATTCTACCTTTTCGCTCTTTCAGCCATAAAGATATCGAAGATGATGCCGATGATCTGTACTTTTTTTTATACTGTTGTACAGACATGTCCGTTTAATCTCGCAGAACGGAGGCCCCCTTCTCTTTGTTAACGAGAAAGCCCCTCTTGAAAAAATATAAAACTTGAATTGTAATGCAGTTTTGATATGAAAACAGAAGTATTAAATTCATGAGGATCATGATGATGATGATGATGATTCACAAACCGTAGGATACATCATGAAACTAACGATAAGCAGAATTATTAATGCAGGACGGCTACTGCCCAACTGCAGTTATTTATATGTGCGTTAGGTGATGTGTCATCC
>JAQIWX010001445.1:0-10269 GCA_034696785.1 Lepidocyrtus cyaneus
CCTCCGCACTGGTTACTTCCTGTCTGAGCTCCTGGATTTCGCTGGAGAAAAAAATTAAAGCATAAAATTATTTTTTTACCGCATGAATTAAGTTTGCCAATGATTGTTTTATACGAACCTATTCAGTTCCTCGATCTCGTCATCTTTCTCACTGACTTCCGCTTCCAGCTCGGCTATCCGTTCTAGGAAGCCCTCATCCTCATCCTCCTCCTCCGATGTTTCATCGTCAGAGTCTTGAATAAAACCCAAGTTCCCGTTGGGAGGGAGAATGCCTCCATTGTCGGTTGTGGACTGGACTGGGTAGACACGAAGGAGCTTGTGATTTCGGGGGATGGCTGCGCGGCAACTGGGGCAGGTGCGGACTCTATTTTTTAATTTAACAGAGAGAAAAAAAGTATTAGGTAATCGTTTGGCTTATCAAGACTTATCAATCTGGCTTATTTCTTGTTACCCATTGTTCCTCTCGAACCAGCGGAGGACACAGGCATGATGGAACAAGTGACCGCATGGGGTCGTCACCACTTCCCGCTGCCGACTGATCTCCTGGCCATAGGTCGGAGGAGGGCGAGCCCGGCGTCCACTGCTGCTGTTCCGGCCTCCTCCTCCCGTGGGAAGATTCTGAGGGGGGACGGCAGGCTCTGGGGCGTCTGGAGCAGGGACGTTCAGGTTTTCGAGGCAGACTGCGCATTCAAAGGCGTTCGGGGCTCGGTCACCGTTACCACCACAGCAGGTTCCAGTGTCCTTTCCGGTTTTCTCCGCCATTTTGAAGTAGTTCAGTTTTATTGAAGCAGTGGATGGAGGGGAGCGTATGACACTGGGTTTAAATGTAATGCAGGTAGATGAGGCGGAGGAGAAAGGAGTGAAAGCAGAAAATGGACAAGGTTTACAAAAAAAAATTGCAAAACGAGTTACAAAAAATAATTGGTGAAAGTGAAGGGAAAGTTTGAAAGTGAAAGTGAAATTGTGCTTTTGGAACATGCTCATGTCATATCTTCCTAAAAAAAAATATTTAAAAAAAAATTAATCTTGGAGGAAACCATCTCTTAGGGAGGTGACCTTAACAACTTGGAAGCAGCGTAGTAATAGCGTGAGGCGGAGCAGCAGCCGTGGAGCGCAAAGGGAACAATGAATTATTAGCTTTGTGTGATGGTGGTGGGGCATTCTGAGACGCCTTAATTTTATTTTCTTAAATAGTTTGTGATGGGTTGTGTTTGAAAACCAATTAGTTAATCATTCTTGGATATAGTTCCTATAATTAAGTTTTAAAATGTCGTCTCTTTTCATCATCCCAGTTTTGCTTGCGCTTCACTTCCGCCGACGCTTTCTGTCCCCACTTCCCTGATCCTCATCGTTACCGCTGCTGCTGCTGACCTCATCATCATCATCCTCATCCGCAGTCAACTTCTCAATTCGCCTCTTGAGCTTGTTGAGTTCCTTCTTGGCTTCGGTCAGCTCATCTTTCAGCTCAGTCATCTCACTGGAAGAGAAAGCTCAGGTCAGGTCAAGTTTTGGATTTCAAAAAAAAAAATTTTAATTTTAATTACTTAATTGCGTTTGTACCTGTTCATATCCTCCATCTCCATATCCTTCTGCTGAATTTCATTCTCCGCTTTGATGATCTGGCGCCTTAGCTCTCCGACCTCACTGTTAGGAAAAAAATTAATTGATATATTTTGAATTCAAAGAGTAATTAATTTCAGTTTTATGTCTGTGCTTGATTGATTGAGACTAACGAGTTGAGTTCGTCAATTTCCTCTTTGAAGGCCTCGATCTTCTTTGAGCAGCAATCTTCATCAACATCTTCTTCTTCATCAACATCTTCATCTTCTCCCTCCTCCTCCTCCTCCTCATCCCCCTCGTACATTTCATCACTGAAAAATAATCAATCAATCAAAACCAATTTAATTATAGTTATTTTTATAACTAGAGTGAAGCATTAAAAAAATGTGATTGCCTGAATTACAATAGCATCATAACACGAGCAATGTCCTCATCAGTGGGGTGGCTGTTGTTGTTGACCACCCATCTCTCAACACTGCCATCGCCGCCACCACCACCGCTGGGAGGAGACTGCTCTCCTCCACCTCCGCCGGTATTGTCATTGCCCTTGCCAGAGTCCATTGTGGACTGAGCTGAGGAGAAGCGCACGGGATAGGACAGGTCAGGTCAAGGGAGCTCTTTTAGAGAAAATTTGCGTTAAGCGGAAAAGACCCTGGTGAAAGCTTCCGGTGAAGTGTTGATGTCAACCATGAAGGGAAAGCTGTTGGAAAACTTTTTTGGAACATGCTCTTCCTCACCATCATCATATTCGTTAAAAAAAGTTAATCCTGAAGGAATCATAATTATTATTTCTGGTGAGGTGACCTTAACAACTTGGCAGTTAAGTGGGGCATGCCATTCATTTGCATAAAAGATTGCATGCGGATGCCTAGTCATGTCATGTCATGATCTAATTATTCCTGTGGCGGTGGGGCATCGTGAGACAAGCCTGATAAATATAGTTAATGAATTTACCTTGCTGAAAAATGATTTTTTTTAATTTTTAAAATAATCTGGCAGACAATTTGGGTAATTAATTGCACTACTATACATATTTAATTCAACAATAGACATAAAAAATCACAGACAGACAAAAATTATTATTGTTTAAGATCGATTGCACTTGAGTTTGACTCTTTTGGGAAAATAAAATAAAACTTTTTCTTGATTGATTGTATAAAATGTCTAACTAATCAGTCTTTTCACATGGCATATTAATGACTTTCTCCGTGGGCCATTCCATTCAAATCCGCTGACGCTTATTGTCACCACCACCGCCGATGTCGTCATCATTATCATCATCGCTGCCATCATCATCGTCCTCGTTCAACCTCTCAATCTTTCTTTTGAGCTTCCTGAGCTCCCTCTTGGCTCCAGCCATCTCCTCCTTCAGTTCAGTCAGCTCGCTGGAAGTCAAACGGAAGTTCAAGATTGGATTATTTTTTTTTGTTCATTTTTGGATAAAATTGATTGATTGATTCATTAATTGGATTATTTGGATTTAATGTCGTACTTGTTGAGTTCTCCAAAGTGGAGACCTTTTCTTCGAGATCCTCCACTTGGCTGGAGAAAACGAAACTTTATTGCAAAATATTTTCTACAAAATGTTGCAGTAGTGGGGAAAAAATTATTTTTTTTAATTGTTTTTTTTATGAACCTATTCAAATCGTCGATTTCTCCACCTTTGGATTCCAGCTCTTGCTTCAACTCCTCAAGTTCGCTGTGGGAAATAAATAAAAAATTAATTTTTTTAACTGGAATAAGCCCATCATCATTTAATTTGTACGAACTCAACTAGTTTACAGTTTAGACTGACCTTGTGAGGTCGTCAATTTCTTCATCTTTCTCAGCAGCCCCTTCCTTAAGCTCCTCCAGCAGACTGGCAAAAGTTAAAAATAATATTCATTTTAATCAATCATTTTTTTAAAATAAATGTTGCAGTTTTTCATTAGTTTAATTAATTATGCATTGATATTACTCAGAAATCTGTTGTAAGCGATCCACATCGGCATTGTTATTGTTAGAATTGAAGGAGGACCCACTTGGAGGGGGAGGAGGAGAAGGATTTCCGGTTCCGTTAGGAGGAGGAAGGGATGGATTGCTGCCATTATTGCCAGAGTCCATTTCTGATCTCGCAAGGGCACGACACAACTGAGCAGGGACGGATATTGATTGGGCTATTTGACGGAGAATTGCGCTAAATGTTATGCTCATATAATCACTTGGATTGAAAACTTTGTAAAAATTGATCGCTTTTGTTTTGTGGGAAAGTTAGAAAGTGACAAGTGAAAGCTGTACTCAGCATGCTCATATCAAAACTGTTCAAAAAATGAGACAATGAAAAAAAAAAGAATTTCATGTGAAAAATGAAACTTGTTTGTGAGCGATGTCATGTGAAGTGACCTTAACAACTTCGACGCGACGGAGCCTAGCTGGAATGGAAGCGTCAAGTCAGCCATGCCTGAACTCATTTCATCCATCATAAATTATTAATTATCATTTCTGGGCCAGAATGGGGCATTCTGAGACGGCCCCTGACTCTGATTATATTTTAATTATTTTTTTTGCTGTAATTATCGTAAAACTACTAAAATACGTTATTGATAAGGGATTCACCGACCGAGAGGTTCCATTAATTTTAATGCACCATTCATTCATAATTTACATTATTAACAAAATAATATGTTATAGTTGAGGTTTTTTCATTTGATTTCACAAAAAATTAAACATGACAGGACTGGGCACTTGATTTTCTTTTGATTCACAAAAATTACATAAAAGTAGCAATTCATTCAAGAATTGATTTGTTGAAGGGAAGCGTATTCATCTCATCATCATCAATCCGCGTTTTATTCTAAGCACCGACGCTTGCTGGAACTTGGGCCGTCATCGCTGTCTCGTTCGGAGAGGATCTGCTGAAGCTCATCGATCCGTCTACGAAATAAAAAAGATCTTCAAAAATGAAATATTATTATGATGAGAATTCCATTTTTAAAAAGCTTGCCAATTTTTTTTTGTAAACCTTTTCAAGCACCGGAGCTCACTGGCCTTCCGCTCATTGTCTTCCACCAGACTGGTGACCTGAGCGTCCAGCAGCTCCTCGTTCTCTTTCACTTCCTGGAACTTTTGGAGGAGATCTTCGTGGTCCTTTCTAAAATGAAAAAGTTAATTAGTCATCGTAATAATCATAATTAAGAAATTTAGGTTTGGGTTTATAAAATAAATTGAGGACTACGTACATAAGCGTCTTGTGCATGATTACACTGATGTCCTCCTCATGATCCCCTCCTCCAAGGGCCTCATCCTCGATGTCGTTGTCGTCATCATCCATGTCATGATGGATTGCGCCATGAGCCATGCTCCCTCCAGAGGTCCCGGGGTAAACGCGAAGGAGGCTGTCCCTCTTGACCTTCTTCCGACAGTTGGGACAGCGGCGCTTCCTGTCAAAAAGAGAAAATACTTTAAAGGAAATCTGATTAATCTGATTACGTGGTAATCATTTTTTTAACTTGCTTCTTGTCTTACCCCTGCTTGTTCTTGAACCACTCATTGAGACAAGCGCTGTGATACAAATGGCCGCATTTTGTGGCGACGACTTCGCTCAAACTGGGATCCGTCCTGTTGTGGCCGTGGCTCCCATTCCGGTTGGAACCCGGCATGTTTGATAAATGGCCCTGCTGCTGGTCCTGGTCAATGTCTGCCGGCGCTCCGAGGCTCTCAAAGCAAATACTACATTGGAATGCGTTGGACTGGGCTTCTTCTTCCATTGCTCCCTCGATGTGGACGGAACGAAGAGGTCAGAGGTTATTTACGATACGATAAATTCAAATTCAAAGCAGTTTAATGATCCTTGGACGGGGTAGCTAGTGGGCTGTTAAATCAAATGCATCCGGTTGTAAAAAAAACATTTTCTGGATAAATTAAATCATCCACTTTTCATCTAGGGAGGAAATTGCTGGAAATCTTTGGAGGAGTTTCTGGGATAGAAGCAAATTACGTTGGGAACGGTGTTGGAATTTTTGAGGCATTGTGAGAAGGCAGGGTCAAAAGTGAAGCTCATTTCTCATACGCCGCTGCGTTGGTCGTTAACTCTCCAGAGACTGATCCAAAATCTGCCAACGCAACCAGCCATTTACTGTAATCCTAAATGGACACATTTGTGATAATCATCGGTCTTTGGAGGGTTAACGGAATACGGATTGGGAGATTCGGGGATTTAAAAAAATATTTTGGAGGAAAAAACTGTGATTTTTTTAAAGCCTGTTGAATGACCAGTAGTGGCGAAAAAAATTGAGAAAGAGTCGTATCTGAAGTATCATATTTTAAAGGAAAAGAAAACTGTGTTGAGTTTTGACTTACTTATCTTCCAACATGGCTTGGGCAACGGTTCTGCCCCTTCTCCTTAAAGAGTACTCGTCCTCCCCCAAGGAAGTCCTCCCACTTCGACGTGTCTGCACGGAGTGGAGGGACCTAATCGGCGAGGATCCAATTATGAACGGGCTCTGCTTCCACCTTTCTTCCGAAGCTTCCATCAAAGCGTTCCGCTCCCTCTCCCCCAGCTTGAAGTTGAAGCACTTCCGGTTCGAGAAGGTGGATCTGGAGGAGAAGCTATTCGGAGATGCCCAGGTATTTAGGAACTTCACCCGGGACCACTGTCCAGTGATCAAGGAGCTGTACATGAATGACTGCAAGCTACCCATGGCAAGGTTCTTTGAGCTGGTGGCCTTCTGCAGGAGCCTGGATGACCTCGGGATAAGATGCTGTCCTTCCGTGTTCCAAGCCGATATGGGAATCCTCCACTGGGGCTTCTGCTTCCAGAACGTGAGGGCCAACCTGGCAAATGTGGAGAGTCTTCAGGTGACGGAGGAGAGGATTGAGGAGGTCAACTTTTGGGGGATGGTCAGTGAAATGAGGGCGCTGAAGAGGGTGAACATCGGCCTCCATCCGGAATCCGTGGGGCTATTGCCCCGGCTGGCCATCATGAATCTGCTGGCGAACAACTCCGCCACTTTGACTGAGCTCAGTTTGATGGGGAAACTGTTCCAGAGGGTTTCGGATGATGATGAGTTCCTCACGCTGGAGAACTTCCCGAGAATGACTGCCTTGACCAGTTTGAAGCTGATGCGGGGCCAGCATGTCCTCCCTCAGCATTCTGAGTTCATCCGGAGATTTCTGGGGAAGTGTACAAACCTAAGGCAGCTATTCCTTTCGGAGGTGGCCATCCAGCGGGATACGTTGACCAGTGTTGAGGGCACTTTGGAGGACCTCCGCATCTCCAAGTCTTCATTTGGGGAGGGGACATTTAAAAATGCGAATATGGGCCAGCTCAGCAATCTCAAGATTATGGCGAGCGAGAAATGGGCTGATGCTACAAGAGCAATGGGCTCCCTGTTCCAACGTCAGAATCCGAAGTTGAAGACTTTACACCTGCAGCTGACCTTTGGAGGAGAAGACTTCTTGAAATATATGACCAGGGCGAATCTTCCCCAGTTGAGGGGCATCCAAATCATCGGTTGTAGGGATGTGAGGGGGCCGGGGCTTAGGCAGTTCTTCAGGGAGTTCCGGGACCTCCAGACTTTGGAGTTGAAGAATTGTATGGGTTTGGTGGACGGAGAGTTGTGTCCTCTCATGGAAGACAATGTTTGGGAGAGCCTGGGGAATCTGATAAGTTGGTTTTTTTGGAAACAAACATCATATTTCAAACTGTTCATATTCCTTAAAAAATCGGATTGTTTTTTTTTTGTTTTGTTTTGGAACAGATTTGGAAAAGTTGGACTTGTCCAGGACATCCATTGGAAATCAGACAGTGACGGATTGCATTTTCCGGATGGTCAACCTCCAATTCCTCCTGATTGACCAGACCAACGTGGACAAAACCGGGATAAGGAGCATCCTGGAAGCGAGGAACAATCTGTTGCCCTCTCTGCTTTACGTTAGTCTAACTGGGATGAACAAGTTCGTGCTGACGAGAAGTGAGCTGGCAGAACTTGAGAGGATCGCTCCGGAGGTTACGCTCAACTGTAATAGCACCTTCTGAGAAGACTGGACTGGATCTCGTCGTTACACATGGACTATACTATATATATATGATACATACACGAAGCTAAGTTAATAGTAACAGAGAGCAAATACGATTACAGTTCAGTGAAAAATAATTTGTTTTAAGAAAAAGGGAGATTTGGCATTTTCAATATTAATATTGTACATAACATTGTTTATTTAACTGTATCTGAAATAAAGTATGTCTTCTTCATACGATACAAATGTCGCTAACATTAAATTAATTCTGATCCCGCTAACAGATCTAAAGTTTAAAAACAAAGTTGTTGTAAGTGAATTAGTCAAAAAAAAAACACAAAACAAAGTACGGACCATCGGCATCACACAGCCATCTACAAACTTTTGTATTAGGAAAAATTGAAAAAGCGTACATCAATTAGTAAAAAAGTGAACTAAAACAATTAAAGTAAAATGTAAGACGCGACGATAAAGACCTAAAACTTAATTATTCAACTTAATTCACAAACTGAGAAATGGATGGAATATCAATATTATCAATATCAATGGGATGGGGTTTGCTTCATTGTTGCTGCTGTTGTTGTTGTTGCTGCTGCTGCTGGGCCTGAGCTTGTGCCTGTGCTTGAGCCTGATTGGAAGCAGTTACTCTGTAAAAATAAAACCAAATCGAGTTAACAGCTATTTCATACGAAAATTATAAATAAATTAAATCCCTGAGGGATTCATTCGTATAACTTACTTATCATGGATTCCACGCAGAATACTGAAACTGGCTTCATAACGCCTTTCGTTGTATGCGCTGGCCTCCCTCCAACGTTGACGAATGGCATTCCAACGATCCAAGTGATTCTGAAACAGGACTGCGGGTGAGGGTGCGATCCCGTCCTCTTGCTGATATAATGTAAATACAATTATCAATTAGCAAACATAGTTATATAGTTAGTTATACTATGCTACCAGACTTAACTTTACTTAAATTGAATGGTGATCATTAAAATGTCAAACTTACGTAGTTAATTAGGAAGGGCGACTGCTCTCGTGGCAAAGCAGGTGGAACACGAACAGATATAGGAATCCCTGCCTCATCACAAGGTAACGGTTCCGGGGGAGGAAGTCTGGTCACGTCTTGGGTTTCCCCGTGCTGCTGCTGCATCTCCATTTCATTTTGTTCGTCCTCCTCCCTCTCCTCCTCCGTTCTGGAACTGCTCCGTCCGCCCTGTTTGGATTTAGCGTTTCTGGAAAAAGCATTACAGAACAAGTCTTTATTAATTTGGACTAACCTACCTCCCCTCCACAGTAATTAGAATAAAACTCTCGCTTGCAAATTAAATTAAGTAAACTCTTACTTGTGAGGCTTATTCTGCATCCAAGCCCGGCAAATCGGGTAGAGCGGAGTGGTCTCATCAAACTGTGCAAGGTCAACCCCCCTGTCGAACAGCTTCATCACGAAGGAGGTCTGCGGTTTTGGGGCATCGCTGGCGGATTCCGACTTGGTCCGCTTCTTCACCGACGGATACCGTAGACGGCTGGATCGTCCTGTTTAAAACAAAAACAATTTATTTTAATTACTGTTCTTTCTATCCAAAACCCACTTGTTAAAATACCAATTAAAAATTAACTGTTTACCTTCCTCCGTGTCACTGTCACTTTCGTCATCGTGCATATAAGTGTCCTGGAGGGACATGTGACGGAGCACATTTTTGAACCTGTTCCGGGCTTGCTTCACCGACAGGTCCTCGACAACACCTGAAATCAAACAATTATGAACCATTTATTAGCGTTTTTTAATTGGTTTTATCAAACGCATTTTTACCCAATCATCAATCATAATCAAAACGTTTTCTTCACTCACTATCCATCATCATCTTGACTGCTTGCAATGTTGAATGTTCCGCAACGACTGCAAATAACACTGATTAACTTTTTATCACTGATTGATAGTCAATTTTAACTGAACTTAAAACAATTAGCTAAATGCACTTCTTCGAGTGATTTTTTCAGAGCAATGCAATCGGAATGCAACTTTTCCTGCTCAACTTCTTCAAAACAAAATCCCAACAGGCTAAACTTTATGCAGCTTGTTTTCTCATCCAAACAACTCAACTCCCGCCAAAAATCCGGATCGTGTCTCAAAGCTGAGTTACTCTATGACCAGGACTAGATGAATGTATTATGGTTACTTTTTCTTTGTTCGCCAACTTGCCCATGCATTCCATTTCCATGCATAGCGTCTTTATATTGCCAAATCCAGTTCATATTGTGATGTGATATTATGCAATTATGTAATTAGTAATTGCTAATTACTTTTCTTATGAAAATGGACAACAATATGTAATTAATTTGGTTTCTTCATAAGTAAAATGCCTTTGACTGGGACTTAAGAAGACGGTATTTTTGCTGTTTTTTTTTTAAGTTACATTTACAGTTACAGTGAAATAAAGAAGGAAACAAACGAAACGGATGGATGATGGATTCAATAATATCCAAATATCCAATCTAACAACATGCCACTTCCAATTGTTCCGATACTTCATTCATAATTAATTAGTGACAACGCTATGCCTAAACTGTAAATACTAACTACGGACCGGACGGATGGATAGGATAGGAGCGTGCCGCTCTCATTATCATGTCATGTCACTCATATGAATATGGATTTTATGGATTTGATACATTTTTTGACATTTCTTTTTTTTACAAATATTCTTTAAC
>JAQIWX010001446.1:0-10265 GCA_034696785.1 Lepidocyrtus cyaneus
TTCTAGCTCAAGAACTTCATATAGAAATATTAAACCAAAGTTTGTGAAAAAATTCCTCTTATCCGCTATCTACCTTTCTAGCACTAACACCGGAATCTAAAAACGTTTTCATTTTGACAAATTTTGGAAGGAGTAAAATGAATAATTTTTGACTTCGCTTAGATTTAGAAACTGAGCCGTACATTGATCGTTACCACAAACGCATTTGATCAATTTTCGTTTAACGGATGTTTTAACCAATTCTCCATATTCTCTTATAAATCATCAAGTTCGAAAAAATCATCAACATGCTCAATGACAATCAATTTTCGGGTCAGTTTCTAAATCTAAAGGACCAGTCAAAAATTATTCATGTTACTCCTTCCAAAATTTGTCAAAATGAAAACCGTTTTAGTTTCCGGTGATTGTGCTAGAAATTTTCCAAAACCCTCCTCTTTCGATTGATGCATCAAACGTTTTGATTGGTTTAGTATGAAAAGAGTTATTCACGATTAAAGATCCGGAGTATAACTTGGACCACGCTATATGTTACTTTGCTGTGGCAGCATACATACAACTGAAAGGTTGCAAGTTCGAAAGAAAAAATCATCAATCAACTAAGATTTTATAATTGTAATATTTACGGTCGGAAATCTCTTATTCTCTTCCAGGTACATGCAAGGTGAAATAAATGTGTGTCGTTTTAAAATGATCATTACAGGGTCAATGAAAAGTGTAATATTATTACAGGGCCCGGTGGATTAAATTTCAGGGTCAAGGTTTACAAGCCCTAATTAGTTTTTTACAAGTATTTCAACTATTTGAAAAACATTGTTAGTTTGAAAGCAAACTAGGTATTATTTGTTATCTGTATTTGTGTAGCTCATAACATTTATTGCTTCCTTGATATGATCTGCTACGTAAGGCAAGATGGTTGGTTTAAGTATGCAACTACAATTATATGTTTACACATCCATCGAATTCAATCAATAATCTGATATATCGGTAGTTCAATTTTATAAATGCATCAAATATTTTTCATATCGTCGAAATAAATGCGATAATTATGTGCGAATATTCAATCAATTTTTATTTAGTCATGGATGAACTCACTTTTAATAAAACAAAAGAATGTCGGTTAGAACCAGAGGTTTATGTTTTAATTAAAAGCTATTGTTTATTAGGATATGTGGAGGTGTTGTGATAGGAAGTAATGTTTCATAACGCCAAAATCTCTTTAATAGGACAGAAATTTAGGCATTTTGCAATCTACGATAAATAAATCAGTTGATTGTCGATCATACTTCTAATCATGTTTAAACTCACTTGAAGCGCAACCCTGTAAAAGAAAATTAAGACAATTAGATCATTTTCTGTCAATTAAATAAAGTGTTGCAATAAACTTACATAACCCTTGTCATAACACTCAAGCACGTCAGCCCATTCCGAGCACGGTCCCCTAATGTGGCGTTCCATAAACGTATTCCCGACTACATAATAAATGTATTTACGTTGTAGGAATATATTGTGTCATAGTATTTGAGATATTTTACAACACAAAATGTTTAAAACGTTTTAAAATGGCGATTATCATGTAATTTTACATTTCTTGGTGCACACTCTAAGACGGTCATAGATTGGTCTACTAATATTTTGGTTTCTCACTCTTGCGGCTTCCTTCTCAGGTGTGTCTATCTTGCCTGGATGGGAGTCTTGTAACCCCAATTCAAACTCATAATATTTTCCCGCCTCACCAGGAGCCAACGCGACAGCCTTTTTAGAAGGGTCCGACTGCCAACGACGTCTTTCATACAGAATACGATATTCCCGCAAAACGCATGTTTTTGGGCACAAGCCCTGCAACAATGCCAATCTTAATAAAACTCTCTCCTTATTAAATGTTCGTATAAACTGAGCTGTTGTTTAATACCGTTTCATTGTTACGAGCTTGACACTTCTCCCAGGTCTGTTTGTGCTCCACTGGATATTTAGCCCTATCGGCATTTTCAATGAATTCATGACAACTTAAGTCTGGCCAATGTTTCCCAACAAGATCCGCAGCAGAGCACTAAAAGTAATTTTCTTACCATCAGCACGTATTAAATCTTAAAAAAGTTTTGAAATAATTTTTTACCGTATTTTGCTAACCATTAGAACTAGGATTGCAAGCAGGCAGAAACAAATTATTCGAAAGTTAACTTTTTCCATTTTCAACAGGTTTTTTATGCGATGACTATCCAAAAGTTTCAGTAAGTGTCAGCTGCCCTTGTTCTAGTTCTTTGATCTGTATGAATGGTGAAGTTTGATTTTGTCCTAAATGTTTACATAACTCGTGCGTCACAAAAATACGTAGCCGCTTTGATTTTGACTATCTACGTCATGTTTATCATTACGCCTATGAAAGTTATGGCCTTAAAACGCATAAAATATAATAGTATGTATTACACTAAAAACGAAAAATGTGAATATATTGATGAAGTTACATGAATTACAGGATGTTTCAGTTAATATTTTGTTTCAAAAATTTAAGAAGATTTTCAATATATTTACATATATTTGCACCAATATTAATATTTATCACTGCTAACCATTATTCGGTCAAAAAAGGTACAACTTTGTATGCTTTTGAAAGTACTTAACATACACAAAATTCAGTATAAAAAAATTATGACATGATTGTATTTCTTAACACAATGAAGAAGTTCCGTAGGAAATATGAGCGAAGAAGTCAATATATGATAAATTAATTGATAGTCATAATAACACCCAAAACATCGACATCGATGCAATTTATGTTCGCACAGCAAGCAAGAAATTTCATGAACTTCGTGGTACTGTTAATGCCAGTTTAACCTCATAACACCTACGGTAACAGGGGCTGTGACGAGCGATTTTCTTTCAGGGAGACCTGAGAATGCTTGTGAACCTCTGAGGACTTCCGGTTAAACCGAAGAACACACATGTTGTGCACCATAGAAACAATCTTCAGAGTCCTATGGAAACACTCTCTGTGATCGAAACAAATTTTTCTTTCTTGCCGGAGGACACAGCGTCAGTGAATTTGCCTTGTTCTTGAAAAATGTCAACTAAATGCTTACAATTGAAACGAAATGGATAATTTCATACAAGCAAAAGCAGAGTGATTTTAGAATGAAAGCGTTTTTTCCAAACAAACGAATAAAAAAAATTAGGTAGCTGTATATTTCACGTTGCCTCTAAAATTTTATTAAAAAATGACATGACTATGTTGTAGATATGGACATTTACTTAAGCTTAATTTTTCCTGATCCTGTACTCCTGTATTTAATTAATTTTAATGTACAATTTTATATACATATGCCAAAACTGAAATACCTATCAACTTTTAGATCCATGTACAGTAGTACTCTAGTTAAAAGCTTAGGTGAAAATGCCAATTTATTGCAATACTTTTAAAATAACTCTTTCAATCCGAATTCTTAATTAAAACATTTGATGATGCATGGATTTTATAAGTAATATCTTGAATGTGAAATTGAAATGTGTAGCCCAACAAGGGTTACGTAAAGATACGGTTGCATAGTTCAATAAACATCCTTATACATCATAGTCATATCATTTTCTTTTCTTTTACATTATTTGCGCTGTTCAAAAAAACAAAAATCCAACATAACATAGTTTTTTTTGCAGAACTCATTCCAAATTTAAACACTTTGACTTCAGCTCAATAATTTTTTTCCGTTATGGTTTACATGTGAAAAAAATCCTGTGATGTAGAATATAATATCAATAGCCACGTAAAATATTCTGAATGTATTAATTCTAATAGTAAGTCTCACTATATATTTTTCATCCCAAACAGAATGTCCGAAAATATTCAGGATTCAAGTATTTGAACGAGGAATGCTAATTAAGATTACTAATGGTAATAATATTAAATGATTATTAGGACTTTTAGGGAAGTGACATAGGTAACAAATATAGGTGCCTATGATAGCTAACTGTGGGAAATGAGGAGGTCTTATGAGGTTAATTACGCTAATAGTAATTGTAGTCCGTTTTACAGCAGTCATTTTTTTTTGCGGTGGGAAAGTTTTTTCAGTTGCATAAAACGTACCGTAGTCGCTTTTATTAACTCACCGTCACAGATGGACGCACCTTTCTAATACACGAACTGTGATTTCGGGTTTGCTTATTTATAAAAAAACCTTTTCAGTATACCTTTAGCGAAATAATACCTATCCCAATTTCTGTTGGGCCGTTTTAGACAGAAACGTGTACTAACGATGACAATCCGTGCATTTTGATATACATACGTTTTTACGGATCACCGTTCCCGTAACAAAAGCGTATGAAAATATGGTTTAACGTTACTTTTTTCGTAATTTTCAAATAAGGAGGAAACTAGTGGTGCGAAGGAAATTAGGGAAGTGTGTTCAAACATTACATTGGATTTCACATTTCATTTAAAGTTAAAAGTGGACTTAAAATTTACTCAATGTAATACATGCAGCTTCTTCTATCTAGGCTCCTCTCTCATATGAACACCCCCCAAAGCTCGACTGCTAGAGCGAATACGGTGTGTATTAGATCGCAGAATATTTTTGCATGCATAATCTTTATACGCGAACCTTAATAGTTCGAATAAACCAGTCACAGTACTACAGCATTAAACCTGTTTCTAAAATAAGACAATTAGATAAACTGCTTTAATTACGAATTCATAAAAGTGTTAATGTACAGTCAAAGCGGCAATACCAGGTAAACCTACAACAATGCTTTTATATACATGACTAGCTGAAACCCCGTCCGATGGTTGGGGAAACCTGCCTGCAGTTTTTCATCAGTCTGTATGGAGGACAGATGATTATTTAACATTTAGGTATTTTTTATATACATTATTATCTTGGGGTTAGGAAGTTTTCAATTCTGATTTCGGCTATAAATAGCTTTGGATCATATCTCGGACGATTACAAAGATGGGTCATGTAGCTCAACCGGAAGTGGGTCAAACGTCAAGGTCAAACATTTTCAAATAGTTAAGCCATACCGAATGGGATGTCATTCAAAAACTAATCATTTCATAAGTTAAGTTCAGTGACACTAATACTAACGTCGTCGATCACCGGGAAGTGGGTCAAAATTCAAGGTCAAACTATTTCATAAAGTAACAACAACGTAAGCGATGCATTCGTATATTTATCCTATACCAAATGTGATGCCATTTAAAAGCTAATCATGAGCTTACTTTGACAGTTTGACGAGACTAGGCTTGGGACAAACCAAAGTCTATGTACCCATTATAGGATAATTTAGAACTCGCCTTTGAGAACCTTCGGATGATATATAGATACTAGGATACACCGTGAAAGACCGGGTCATAAGCACCTAGTGATCTATTATATAAAGTCCATGTTAAGTAGAGGGTATGACAACATTCCAATTTGAGATGGCCCAGTAATAACTTTGTGACAACAATCAATTATGTAACAACCGTCTGGCAACAATCCACCTTGTAACAACCATGTGACAACAATGGACCATGTGACAACAATAGGCCATGTTACAACCATGTGCCAACCATGTGGCAACCGTGTGACAACAATAGACAATGTTACAACCATGTGACAACCGTGTGACAAAACTTGACCTTGTTACAACCATGTGACAACCACGTGACAACCGCGTGACAACAATGGACCATGTGAAAACTATGGGACGACCATGTGACAACCGCGTGACAACAATGGACCATGTGACAACTATGTGACAACCGTGTTACAACAATGAACCATGTGACAACATTGGACCTTGTGACAATCATGTTACAACAATGGACCACATGACAACTTCGTGACAACAACGGACATTGTGACAACCATATTACAAAAATAGACCATGTGCCAACCATGTGACAACCGTGTTACAACCATGAACCATGTGACAAAAATGGACCGTGTGACAACAATGGACCATGTGACAACCATGTGACAACCGTGTTACAACAATGGACCATGTGACAACAATGAACCTTGTGACAACCATGTTACAACAATGGACCACATGACAACTTCGTGACAACAATTGACCATGCGACAACTTAGTGACAACAATGGACCATGTGGCAACCGTGTGACAACCATGGATCACATAGCAACTTAGTGATGACAATGGTTCATGTGACAACGTAGTGACAACAATGTACCATGTGGCAACCATGTGACAATCGTGTGAATACAATGGGCCATGTGACAACCATGTGACAACAATGGCCCATGGGATAACCATGTAACAACCGTGTGACAACTGTGTGACAATAATGGACCATGTGACAACCAACCATTAACGATGTGACAACAATGAGGCAATAATGTGACAACCAATAACCATTGACAATGGGACAACAATGAAGCAATAATGTGACTACCTATTCAAAAGGGTATTAGCGAAATGCAGAAGAAGAAGATTTTTGTCACATGCCATTCTCAGGCTGCTTATTCAACTAAATATGATCTATCTGTATGCATGTTTCCATTGCTATCAACTAAATTCACCAAAACTGTTGTTTTCAGTTCTTGCAAATGTTTAACAGTGAATTATGTAAATTCCAGCTTTACAAACCCAATTGTGGACGCCTGCAAGCGATTGCGAATTCATTGGAACTAAAATTAAAATTACGACAATTGGTTTGGCAGTTTTTGAATAATTGCAATTGGTGCAAAACAAAAGTACTACTTTTAATTTTAATTTTAAAAAGTTCCATTTAAAAGTATGCATTCTGACTGGGCCATTGAGCAAGAATCCCCCGGTCCATTGAATAGAGACTTTATATAATAGATGTTAAAACCCCTGGTTACCTTTTTTCTAAAAAACTTCGAGTTGAAAAGTTAAAAGTTGAAATTTCGATCAATATTCACACCACCATATTTTGCAAATTGATTGGCAGGCATAGCTTCTCTACATCGTGGCATCCGAAATCATTTGCATATTGTGATAACATACTTCAAACAAAAATCGTTTAAAATGTTACTGGAATTAGAAATGTTTGTTAATTAAAATTTTTGGACTTTTGTGAGTCGCAAAATGTGCAAAGCTAGGTTAAGTCTATAAGCCAGGTATGAAAGGCTGAACGACCGGATATCATAGTATCTCACCCATCTGATGCAATTAAAGATGCCATTAATTTAATTAGGGGTGACTTTAAAAAGGAAACATTTTAACGTCCTCTGAAACAGTCCAGGGATAGTTTACAATTGCAAGAAGCTACTTCTGAACAAGCGTTTTATGATATTAGGAGCATTTTGACAAAATGTTAATTTGCCTTTTTTGGAGGTTAGGGCCTTTTGTGCCTTTTCGGGAGTTTTTCTGAAGCTTGACACTTTTTGGAGATAAATCTTATGTTTTATTAAGAAAATTTCGAAAAAAATAAAATTTACCTATCAAACATTTTGCATAAAGGTAAAGATTTGAAGAACAAAAATAGTGAAATATTTATTAAGTTTCCCTACGGCCACTAAACATAAGAAACTAGCCGTTTTTGCCTACGTTTTTTGCGGTTTGTTTGTGCCTTTTATCCGGGTCTTGGTAACAATGATCGTAGGCGGAGTACTGGGATAGTAATATAGTGATAGTATGATAAGTATGATGATGCTACGTTTTTTGCAAGCTCTGCTTAAGTTCATAGCATCATAATTAAAATAATAAAATCTGCATTTGGAATAGGAAATTGTCAAGTCGTCGTGATCGAGGCAGGTCCATACATTCCTGTGTTTGACAGGTTTATTTGACTTTCAAATGTGAATATTGATCGTCCAAATTCTTTTTCAACTTTCGGTTTTTTTTAAAATAGTTTGCCAAAGGTGTGAATTTTGATCGCCTTTCGTAATGAAAACCTAGCTTGGATTGCGTGGAAGGAAGAGAAGTGTGAAAAAAGTCTTTTCTCTTGGTGGAATGCATAGTGCAAAACTAATTGAAGATGATGTGATGACGATGATCACCGAAACAAGGAATTGCAAAAAGTACGTATTATGCCAAATTTGATTTCGCACCAAGCTGTGTCTCGCTGACGTAAAAGTGCTAATTACGTAAAAAGTTTAATTACAACTTTGGAATATCGTATATAGGACAGTAATTAGCTATTTTGCTCAAGTTAAAATAGAAGTTAAGAAGAATAAATCTGTTGATTGTCATTGTTACTTTCAATCATGTTTAAACTCACTTGATGAGCAACCCTGTGAATAGAGAATGGGAAATTATGGCAATTAGTTAATTTCCTGTCAATTAAATTTAGGTTGTCGTTAACTTACGTAAGCCTTGTCATAACATTCGAGCACATCAGCCCATTCCGAGCAAGGCCCCCTAATGTGGCGCTCCATAAATCGATTCCCGACTATACATAAAATGCAAAAAAAAAGAAAGAATATATTTTACTGTGGTGCGTGGGATATTTGACAACACCAAATGCTTAAATTGTTGCAAATTGGCAATTTATCATGTAAATTTACATTTTTTGGTGCACGCTTGAAGACTGGTATAGATTGGTTCACTTATGTTTTGTCTTCTCACTCGGGCGGCTTCTTTCTCAGGTGTGTCTATCGGGCCTGGATGGGTTTCATTAACCCTAATTCAAACGCATAAAATTTGGCCGCCTCGCCAGGATCCAGAGCGACAGCCTTTTTGGAAGGGTCCGACTGCCACCGACGTCTTTCATACAGAATGCGATATTCTCGCAAAACGCATGTTTTAGGACAGAAGCCCTTTAAAAACCCCAAGTCTAATAAAACATTCTTTTATTCATTGTAAGTATAAACTGAACTGTTTTTAATACCGTTTCATTGTTCCGAGCTTGACAGTTCTCCCAGGCCCGTTTGTGCTCCCCTGGATATTTAGCCCTGTAGTCATTTTCAAGGAATTCATAGCAACTTAAGTCTGGCCAATGTTTCCCTACAGGATCAGCAGCAGAGCTCTAAAAGTAATTTTCTCACCATTAGTAAAATCGTATCAAACATTAAATCAGTTTTGAACCATATTTTACTTTTTTGTTTACCATCAAAACTATGACTGCAACCTGGCAGAAACAAATTATTCGAAGGTTAAACTTTTCCATTTTCACCTATGCGATGACGGCAAAAATATATCACTATTTTTGTTGCTGCGGTTGCTCCTGTTCTTGCTAATCTAACAATACGAATGATTATTTTATTTTGTAGAAACCTGATACATAACCCATGCGTCACACAAATACAGAACCGCTTTGATTTTAATTAGTTACGTCATGCTAACCATAGTGTAATCACACCAGTAGTAGCTGTAGAGGCGAAGCATAATACTGTTTTACAGATGTTTTATGCGACAGTAGATAAAGTTCATTAATTGCATAAACGTATTAGATCGGAGATTATTTTTTGCATGTAATCTCGTCACACGGATGCGTTTCGGAGGTATAACTAAGCCGCGGAAAAAATGTCCAAATAATGGTGAAAAAAAGGTAGGTTAATAGGGAAAAAAGCTACTTTCTCTATTCAGTTAGCATTAAAGAAACCGGTTAATGCATATTGCAATACTTTAGGATTTATATATAAAATTTAAGATCGCAGTTTTAAACATTTTTTGGACAAAATATTAAAAAGTATGTATACTTATTGAGTTCTGAAAATCCCTAAAATGTGCCAAACGTTGGAAAAATGCAAAAAAAGGCATTAAAAAGGTGAAAATTCCCAAAAAAGTGCAAAATTCAAAAGGTCGAAAAAGGCAAAAAAGGTCCTTAGCACAAAAAAAGGGTGAAAAAAATGTGTTTTATACTTTGTTAAACTACTTCCAATGCCATGTAACGTTTATCAATAAAAAAGCCTACAGTTAGCTGCTCCTGCTCGCAAGGCATATATCTATGATTAAAACCTTTTATCCATATTTCCATGGATAAACTCAAAAATGATGGATAAAAAAACATGGATAAAAACGCAATTGATACTCGTTGTACATAGCCTCCCTGGTCGTCGTAGTTGGCATAAAATAGACTGAATTGGCGGATTAGCTTCATTTACATTACTTATTCATGTGTTTGAAAATAAGTATCCCATTAAAACTTTCAATGGATCCAAAATGAATCCGGATCAGAACCACCACACTAAAATCGAGCGGTCACAACCACCGCGTCTACCGGACAACTAAAAATTAAACTATCACATCCACCACTTTGACATGACTCGGTGAAAAAAATGTGAAATTAGGTGATATATAATTCATATATATAGAGATAGATATTTATTTAGGTGAATCAGTCATAAAATATAAATATATCGAGTAAC
>JAQIWX010001447.1:0-10263 GCA_034696785.1 Lepidocyrtus cyaneus
GTTACATAAAGTCGGATGATAAGCTGATAGACAAAACCACAACTTAATTGCCAACTCATTGTTAGTGGAGCGGAACTGGTCACATAATACCCCGCAACGCAAAAGGGTGTAAAGTGTTAAATGTGAATAAGTTATGAACAGCCACATCACAATCACAAAGTTCCTACTTCACGGTCTTGGGCCAGTTGGATCAATAACATTTCCCATCGATCTTGTACGTCCACACCATAGGCAATAACAATCACGGTAACCACGAAAACCCGGAGGGCCCATGCCAGGTATGCTGGCAGGAATTGCCCACAAAGCTCACAAAAAAGTAAACCAAGTACAAGTAAAACAGTCACGTAAAAAGTCATAAAAAGAGGCGTCCAGAGAAAGGACCAAACTCTCCACCAACACATACCAACCGAGAGAAAAAAAAACTAGTACACCATAACAAGTCTTGTCACGAAACGACACTGTATGCTGTCCCCTCCCAATGTCTCATGTTCCACAATCATGATGATGAGCTCCTCCAAAAAAATAATAAGTAGTCACTCACTATCAAACAGGAAGATGCATTTCCTCACAGAACTAAACGTGAGGTCTCCAACACATCGCCGTTTTTCTCAAATACAAACTTGGTTAAAAAACAAAAGGTCACAGGAAAAACCAATGTGCGATTTACCCGGGGAGCCAAATGTGATGTTATTTCCTCGTCTTTAATTTACTGTTATCTATGCGCCATGTCATGCCATGAGCTGAGTGTGTAGTATAGTGGCAGTCCGCCATTTTATGTAGTCGTCCATGCTAAATCAATGCAATCTTGTCGCACACCAAACGTTCCATTCGCTTTTCATCTCTTTATTTATTTATCTTACTTCAACTTCACTAAAAGTTCCTTATTTATCTACATGTCACAACTTGCACCAAAGCCATAGGCCGTGCTTACTACCTTATCTCCTTCTTTACCACTCTTCTTGTTGCAACCTTCTGCATCAAACTCAAAAACTATTCTGTCTTTTTCTTCTCTGCCTACATCCTCTCGCAAACCTCATTCTTGTTTGCGAACGGATGCAAGATGTGATAACCACTAATCTCTTTACTTACTTGCTTGCTTGGACTGGTATGTTCAGCTACATCACAATATTAGTTGTAATTATGGCAATATGCAAACTATGAAAAGCTTATGGGTGGCTGTGATCAGGAAGAACAAGGCACATCAAAGGTGGTGGTTCTGATCCCGTCTCCCTGATGATGGTGATCGGATATTACGTTGTTGGTGATGGGATGATCCTGTCGAGTACTTACTGTACTGTCCTGTCCTCAAAAAAAACCGCTGCTATGCTGTTCTGTTGTTGTGAATGGAACAATGATGCTTTCCTTTTCCCTTCTCTGCAAATGCGTTAGGGGGTGAGCGTATTATGACTGAGTGAAGTGGTGCTGTTCGCTTCCCCAAACGGCCCCCAAGCTTTTTTCAGCTTGAATGAGAGAAATGGGATGATGACGTTCTTCTTTTTCCTTCACTGCAGATGCGTTAGGGGGTGAACGACTTATAGCGTAGTGAAGTGATGCTGTTCGCTTCCCCACACAGATCACACGCTGGTTCTCTGCTTGGATGAGGGAATTGGACGATGCCGCTCTCCTTTCCCTTTACTGCACTACTGGCTTAAGTTTTCTCTTTTCTGTTCGTTGATTTGGTTGTCGACGTGGCTTTTTGCTCCGCCGACCCACACGCCCACAGTTCCCATTACTTATGCTTGCCTGACTTGGGCAAGGTTTATGCTGCTTATGGTGGATTGTAAAATTTTAAACTTGGATGATTCAATGCTTGATATGATAAGCTAAAGTTAAAATTGTTTTTAACGGTTGACAACATTAGAAAAGTATTTATTTTTGGGTATATATTTTTTTAAAAAGTTTGTTTTTCTAAAAGTAACGCGTGTACAATTTCATGTGTCATTTTACATCCCCAACGTTTGTCATCATAAGAGCTCAACGAGCTTCCATTAGGATTATAAACAGATTGGGTACATTTGCAGTTATTCATTTCGCATGGCCATTCTAGAAAAACAACGTAATAAACATTATTGACAATACTGCTTTACTGTTTCAATAATTTTGATAATAAATGATAAAAACATATTTGTAAATACTGTAATTTAATTGTTTAAAGAATTTCCACGATAACGTTTCATAGGTTTCATCGCAGCACAAATATCGTTTTTTGTAACTTGTTCCAGTTCTATATATCACAAATTGTGGGTTGTAAGACGCCTTATGCCCTGGTTGTACACAAATATGCTCATAAAGTTCATTACTTATAATTGCATGCTTCTCAGGTTCCTCTGATCCCAGTGGTTTCATTGTTTCCGCTGTAGAAAAACACAAATAGCTTAATTAATTTTTCGATTATTCGCATCTAAATTCACGCGCATTCCTAGCTAGTCGGTTTAAAAAATATAGTAGAAATCCCAGTACTTGCTCTCCTTAAAGAATCTTTTTCTAGACGATTTTTCTGCTGTACAATCTAATTATTACCAAACAAAAAATCAAATGAATGCCCGGGTCAGTCGTCGTAAAACAACGTTAAGCAGCCGAAACGGCATAAAATACAGTTAAACACGGTTTTCGGTAATACAAAAATAAATAAAATGCTTTTTTAGAGGTTAAAGGTGAAATAACTCCTAACAATGACTGTTTGGAGCTTTATAATGTTAATTATATAAAACAGCTATCTTTAGTAGTTTATTAGTCGTCCAAAAAAGCTGAACGCAATTTTAGCTGATAATTACCATGCAACCAACTTTCGGTGACAACTGAAGGTTTACCTACCCTTGAATGTGATGGCTGTCAACCAATTTTTCTAGCAAAGCATTTAATATTTGAAACAAATACAATTTTGTATTGAAACATGATAACAAGCACAAATCATGCAAAGAGCCTGTTATGGTTTAATTTAATACAGAAAGCAGACTACTGTTGAATTCGATCACATCTTTAAAACCAATTCTTTTTTCTTGTAAAAATATAATTTAAAGTAAATCTCTATTACAATTGAACAATACTTTAAACTTACTGTCAAAATGTTTACAGTTGCATATACCGGCCATATCATACGGCCCTTTTAAAGTTCTCTTTATAAATCCAATAGCATTTGGATTTCCTGCACAATCATAATCCACATACTTTGCGTAGGAGGTTGATTCAATTGTACCACAAGCGTTACACACGGTTTCAAATGTAACATCTGCTAACAACTTATCTGTCACATCTACACTCCAGTCGCATCCACCTGCCAAAATACAAAAGTACATTTTTAAATTGTAAAATCATAAGATTAAAACTTTACTCTTTAACGTATTAACGAGTTGCTGGTAAAAATAATGGAATATGCAGAGGATGTTACTTTTCATGTACACTATCAATTAAAACTGTTTATATTTGGAGAAATAAAAATGACTATAAAATAGATAAAAATGTTCAAACGCGGTCTCTAGCTGATATTTCTATATTTGAGGTTTAACTTCAGCATTAATCCGTTTTATCTTTTTTTGTACGGTCCTATATTTGTAATTAACTTATCAGCAGAAGCATAGATTCGATTAAAGTTAATTTAAAACAAATATTACATGTGTTTCTTTTTGTAAGAAATTCACATAAATTCACTGAATATACATAGAAAGCACTTCGTGTGTGATTGTGAGTTGTATCTAAACGATTTTTTTTTATTTAAATTTTAATACAGGGATAAATTGCGGTAGGTTTATGTACATTACAGTGTAAAATATGTTTAACAGTAAATTAATGTGTGTCGTTCATTTTTTGTCTGTCGGTCTGTCTGTCTGTCTGTCCGTCTGTGGCATTTTTTAATTTGAACTGTAATAACTTTTAAACCGTTGCGAATTTCGCTAAACGGTTGTTGCAAATATATCTCTATGACCATTATCTACTAATGTAAGTAGTTAAACAATCATATTTAACTAATCATGAATAGTAAATCATGATTAACAAATCGCATTTAAATATTTTTTTTTCTATTACATCATGTGTAATATCATTAGATGTCATTTTTAAGGCGGTTTAGTCTAATCTTATAATCACAATTTAAAAAATTATTATAAACATCATGTGGGGTATCATTTGATCGCATTTTCATGGCGTAATATTTTTACAAAATTTTTGCAGACTTTTTGCAACATTTTTGCAAACTTTTTGCGAATATTTTTGCAGATTTTTTTAAACGTATATTTAAATATTTCTAAATAGTGTTTGTTCTTGAATATTTTTTTCAACGTCGTATTTCTTTAATATTTTTTTTCAACATTTTTGTGGAGTCTTTGTTCTTAAATATTGTTTTGAAATTTTTTTGTAGAGTATTTTGTTCATGAATATTTATCTTAAATGTTTTTGCATAATAGCATAGCTCCATCAATCTATGGATTTTATTCGTTTATTTATTTTTAATCATTAATGAAATATGTTTATTTACACTGAGTGCAGTTAACTAAAGGTTATATCTTCATATAACAACACACAATTAGCATATATTTGTATCAATACTACTCATAGATGTATTTAAAATGAAGCATCGTTTAAAAACTTAATACTTAAATCTTATCAATTCTTAGCCCTCAGCACTCAATATTATTTCTAAATTCCAATCTGCGCTTTTAAGAATTTGCAGCCCATATATGATCTTACAGGAATAAAAAATACTTCTTGACCATAGAACATCCAACAAAAACCTCGTGCAATTCCTGGCACATCCAACAAAAAACTTTGTAAAAAAGTGCAACGAATGGAATTATTACTATTAATAATTTTCACTTATCCATAGTTGTTAAAATTAAAACATGATCTAATTATAAAAAATCTAATGTATTTAAAATGTATTTACGTGAACAACAAAATCCAGAAAACATATCGGTACCGATATTATATTTCCAATTACACTCCTTTCCTGTTGCAAACAAAGTAAATCCATTCATGCATTCTGCAGTCTCTTCGTCCAAAAAACAAACTTCGTAACATGGAGGAAAGAATTGTGAAAAATGTCTCATCATCATTTTACCAGCGTCTGTTGAGCAAACAAGACAAATAATGAAGCTAAATATTGAAATCAGAAAATTACAAAAAACAAGCATTTAAAAAACTCAAAAAAAGCTTATAAATGACAAATATTCTCATGAAGCCACTCAAAAAACGCTACGGTTTCCATTAGAGCTGCCGCGTTTACCGTGTTGCGTTTACAAACGATCGTTTATTGTGTATTTACAGTCGTTTTCGGTTTCGCTTACCAGGTTCGTGGTTCGTGTACACGAAAACGAACTTTTCGTTTAGGTCGTGTACACGAACAAGAATTTTTCGTTTATTCGTGTAAACGGAATTTACGTGTAGCAAAATCAGCGTAGCATATGCCTAGTAAAGCAAACAGATCGTGTAAAGGGAATTTGATACGAAAATACACGAAAGTTGATTTTCGCTTAGTTCGTCTACACGAACAAAACGTACACGAATGTTTCGTGTACACGAACTAAACGAACACGAATGTTTCGTTTATCGTTTACACGAAAACGATCCGTCGGTTAGTAAACGAATACGATAAACGGCACCCTTAGTTTCCAATAATCTGGAAACAAATTTATAGATATTGTAATTGCAAAGGTTCATCATCTGCGCTTGTGTCTAAGCCCGAATGAATTTTTTATAACTTTTAACAATATTTTACATACTACATTGAATGTTAATCCCTTTCCCTTATTATATTTGGCAGCAGTGTTAACTTTTTTTTAATTTCCAGCCTAAAGAGTTGATTAAGAAATACTTTTGGCTGTGACTTAGGCTCTTATAATTAGATTGTAATGTCTGATGTAAAGTCTTTTTTTTCTAGTACCTGTATCCATAGTAGGGGCTTCTTGCCAGTCAAAGATTGGTTTTCCTTTGGCACTCACCAGGAATAATTTGAATGCCACTGTTGCCAAAACTACAACTATATGTCTTACCAGCCTTGGCTTCATTGTATACTATTTATTTTTAGATTAGTGAAATTTCAGGTTTATTTTTTAATAGCCACAATGTGTGTGCAACTGTTTATAATATATTAGACTCGCTACTGTGCAAATAAACTTATTATTCAACTTGTATCAAATTAAAACTGCATTTTTATTTTTAATTTATATAATTATGTGCCATAAGCTATTGATTGTTTTCTCAGAAATTTTTATTTTTTGACCTCGTATCATCTTAGCTAAATTGTTCATTAGCTACTATTAAATAAATATATCCGAAGAGTTTTAAATACCGATAAAAAAATTTGTGGAAGTTGCCAGGGAGGTGCGTGCGTTTGGTGGAGTTTGAGAGGAAGGAACCAGGGTGGAAGCGAGCCTCACCATAATCTATACTGATCACACCCACACCCACAACCACACCCACAACCAGTCCCACAACCACACACACAACCACACCCACAACCACACCCACAACCACACCCACAACCAGTCCCACAACCACACACACAACCACACCCACAACCACACCCACAACCACACCCACACCCACAACCACTGCGGGCACGGCTCTTTTCTTATGCATAAATTTAACCTAGAATTTCACTTCGAATCATGATATGACTTACTTTCAACAATTCCACTAAACTAGTAACCCAACAATAAATCAATAATATATATAATTTTTTCACTTCTCTCGCACACTTCTCTGTATCCACTCTCATTAGTCCGTCCGTCACGCTGCGTTGCTACCGCTGCTGGTGTTGACCTCCTGATGAAGTGTTTGCTCTGGATGTGCTGATGTTGTTGAAAGTTAGAAAGTTCGTCGTGGTTCGTTTGTTCTCAGGCTTGCTTTGTATGCTCATGATTCCATTAAAGAATTTGTTATCTTATTTTCTTTGCCTCCTCTAAAAGTTCAAACAGCATTTGATATGCTACGTCTTTGTATTGGGAAGAATCTGTCTAGTAGTAAGTAATTTTTTCTTAGGGATGGATATTGCCTAGGCATAACCCGAAGCAATACGTTTGTGAGCTTTTGTTGTATTGCTATTAGTAACATTTGCATCAAAGTAGCCTATAAGTCTTCCCGAATCCGGATTAGAACCGCCACTCTAAAATCGAGCAATTACGTCTACCACCTCTACCAATCATCCAAAAATGAAGCGATCACATCGACTACTTCTACCTATTATTCAAAAATGAAGCGGTCACAATCCCCACTTTGGCATGACTCTGTGAAAGAATGTGAAATTAGCTCATATGTAAAATATAATTCATACCTATGTATAAAGATAGATATCTTCCTTTCAATCTCTTTCAATTAACCATACACTTAAACGATACACTTATCACTACTTACACATGACCAAAAATTAAAACTTTTTAGTGCTCTTAAACTTTTTATACTTTTTCAAAACTCAGACAACTCAAAATACTCAGGCATTTCAAACAACTCTGACATGCGCAGTACATGCTTTATCTATAGAACTCATACAACTTAAATATTGTATGAGATCCACTTAAAGTACTTAAACATTGAATAATACTCACTTAGACAATTTAGACAATTAATAAACTTTTTGTAAATGTTGAAGTCGTGTCATTGGGACGCGCATTAAAATTGCCAATTATGTTTTTGGTATTGGTACATGGTATTTTGTATATCGTATTTGGTGTATCGTATTACGTACATAGTATATTGTATTTCTTGTATCGTAATTCGAATATCGTATTCAGTACATTGTTTCTCGTATATCGTATTTCATATTTCGTACATCGTTTCGTTCAACGTTCTTACTTTCTTACTCTGACTGTTGACTGCCTGACTCATCACTGACCTATACATCTGAGTATCTTATATGTCATTGTCCCAATGACAAATAATGCCCACTCAGTGAACTTAAATATTGTATAATATCCACTCAGACAACTTAAACATTGAATGATAACCAGTCAGAGAACGTAAGCGTTGGTATGATACTCATTCAAACAACTTACACATTGAATGATATCCATTCACACAACTTACACATTGAATGATATCCATTCACACAACTTACACATTGAATGGATATCATTCACACAACTTACACATTGAACGATATCCATTCACACAACTTACAAATTGAATGATATCCATTTGCACAACTTACACATTGAATGATATCCATTCACACAACTTAAATATCGCCATGATACTCATTCAAACAACTTAAATATCGCTTTGATACCCACTCAAAGAAGTTACACGGCTACGATTCCCACTCAAGTAGTAGACAGCAAGGCATAGTTAGTATATAATATAGTAATATCTACATTGTAAATAGTCTGAATATTCTGAATATGAACTATTTATGAATCTTGATGAGAGTTCATGAAATTAAATAATGTTTTACTTGGCTTGTAAAGTGTGTGGACTGTGGCCTTACACATACAACAATATAATACCATGCTTGGACATGTATGTATTAAAGTACGTATGTATGTATTTGTATCTAAACAAGAAGCTGAAGTCTAAGTATTTTAGATGCCCCTGTGTGCACACAGGGGAAATAAAAAAAGGAAAACTTTATGTCGTCGACGTTGTTTCAGGGATAAAAAAACAGGGAGAAAAAACGCAGGGAGAAAAAACGCAGGGATGCAAAATGCAGCGTATGAATATTCCGCAACGTTTTTCTGTTATGTACATACAAATATTTTCATTTCGCCCCAATTTGCCTTTTGCATTTGGCGGTACTTGTTTGTCTATTTTAGTGTGGGCCGTGAGTCTGCTAGTAGGTAGGTTTGAGTCGGTGGCAGAGGGAGTTGGATGGATTGGTGTTGGATTGATTGGATTTTTGTGCTGGGCAAAATAATTATTACTTTTAATTTTAATTGTAACTTCTGTTTTAAGTATTGTGGGATGTTGTGTAATA
Organism: Lepidocyrtus cyaneus; assembly: GCA_034696785.1. Lineage (NCBI taxonomy): Eukaryota > Metazoa > Arthropoda > Collembola > Entomobryomorpha > Entomobryidae > Lepidocyrtus > Lepidocyrtus cyaneus. Next base: position 8,903 of record JAQIWX010001447.1, read on the forward strand.
ACTTGTTAGAAAGAGGAGGAAGTGATTAATAAATGTGCTAATATTTAAAGAAATCGCTGTGGAATACTCGAAGTTCTTTTGGTTTAAAAGTAGAACTCCCAATTCGACTTGCTTTTTGTGATATTGGCCATTCCTGGACGAATTTTCAAAACGTCTTCGAACCAGGGCATTGATAGGGTTTGGGCGGACAAGGAAGGCAAGCTAGTTAGGAAATCGCCACGGTTATCATCAAGATAAGCTTCTTCATCACCAGCAGCCGCTTTGTACGAACATACTAGTATTGAACTAGTTAGGGCTTTGGAGGGAAGTTAAAGTGATAATCTGGAAGAAGACTATAGTTGCTAGCATCCCTTTCACCATCCAATAGTACATAACAATCTTGTATTCATATACTGTAGGTTGGGATTTGTTACACATTGAAACATCCTGTAGAAAATTTGTAAAAAGAAAATAGTGGAAAGTGGGTAAGCATTTTCATATGGAGGGATTGGGATATGCAATAAAATAGGGGAAGATGCAAGAAAAACTAGAGGGTGACTTAACGTAGACTGAATAGCCTGTTTCTTTTTTAGGGGAGAAAAAAAGGAGCAATAAATGTCCAGCTTTCATTGTTTGTTTTAGGGGAAAGGAAAGGAGGGTTTGACTTGTGTATGACAAAAGGGAAAGTTTTTTTCTTCATTGAATGAAAATAATTAGCTACCTTTTAAACTATAATAACTAGCTCTCTAACTTCAGCGGATTTGAACTCTACGCATATAAATTACTAAGAATACATACCAAGATTTTAAAAATCGATAAATTTGTTAAAAACTTTATTTTTTCAATATTTTTTTCAAATAAAAGCTAAACTATAATAGCTAGCAACTTGTAACCAACACCATCGTCTACCCCAACTTGGATTACGTAATAATCAATGTACAACTTTTCTCTATCGCCCGTAATTTTGATAATTTAATAAAAACTATATTTAATTCAACATACTATCTCGGAAACTATAACAGCTACAGATTTCTAGTCAACGCCATCATCTTCCTCGTCTCCGATTTCATATAAATCCATACCAATATCGACTCCATCGTCCATAATATTAATACCGTATCCCCCTGGGGGATTACTGAAATTTAAACTTTTTGGGTGGGGGTTTAATAGAGATGGGGGACTATTGGGATAGTGGGGGATTACGGAGTTTTCGAAAATCAGACTAAAATTTCAGACCCTTAAACTGCTATTTCGCAAGCATAAACAAAAATTTTAATGAAAATTTTCAACGTTTTGGCTGGTTTTATGCAGTTACTTAATTCTAAAAATGCTTTACTGTCTTAACTAGTTACTTTAATAGGCAATCTCGAACTATTTATACG
>JAQIWX010001448.1:0-10257 GCA_034696785.1 Lepidocyrtus cyaneus
TTTTTATTAACTGTCTGGGAGGGAAGCGGTATTTTTGCTGTTTTCTGCATAAAGCTGAGAAGATCCGACCGAACCGAGGCAACGAACCCCTTTTTATGTCTCTTGTTATATGAAAAAGGGGTTTCAGGCTTTAATTTACATGAGAAAGGAATTGGATTGAAGATGAGTGTGAAATATTTCATAGCAACAGCAACCATGTAGCTCAGACTAGACTGCACACTCACCTGCTGCACTAGTGAAGTACACCCATGTAAAATGTAAAGCGAACGACCGCCCTTGGCGTAATATGTACATGGATATATTATATTATATTAGACATCTATGAGGAATGATGACAGCAAAAAGTAGATAGATATAGTAGATGGTTGCAGAGAATAAAAAAGTCTTATTTTCTAATTGGTACTTATTTTTTTTTGTATTTAACTTGCCATTTAAAAGGAACGACAATGGGGAGTGAGTTTGTCGTGGAGTCAATGAGGCACTGCTTTCTCTGCCTCCAAAAAATATTACCCACTGATCATCACAATAATAAGGGTGATATTGAGTCAGAATTAAATACCACCGCTGCTTCCGTAATCCATCCAATCCAGCATTTATCCAGATTTTTAAAGGTGGACATGGGAACAGTGTTCCATGAGATGGATGCCGTACCTTCACACTTGCTGGATGAAGTTAAACAGTCTAGATTGAAAGTAGAACTGTGTCAAGAGTGCAGTTCACTAAATAACAAGTTTTCTGGGCTCTGCAGGCGACTGGAAAAGATGGAAATGGAAGTGGTATCGTTTTTAGAAGTGATCAGTAAAAAATTGAATGACGCCGAAACAACTTGCAAAGTTGAAGAAATCAAGAACAAGCTGGAACACTCATTGCCTTTGACTGCAAGAGATGTTTGGAAGGGGAAATTGGATGTTCTGAAAGTTCTTAGGACGGAGGTTGTTAAAAAATGTAAGTTTTTCGCCCAGGTTCATTTATGACAGCAAATCAGATATTTAAAGCTACAGATAGATTTTGCAAGAAATTAATTTGTTGATGGTTTCGTGATTTGATTGTTGTTGTTGTTTATCAACAGGCTCCATTAAATTGAGCAGTCATCCTCCTCTTGTAAAGATCAACAGAATGACAATGAAGGACGTCACTGCTGAGAAGCTCAAAATGAAAGCCAATTCACCCGCCGACGACAAAGTTGTCCTGTCCTCCTTTCCAAAGGCTGCAGGGGCTGAAGAAATGACAGCGGGAAGCAGCCAAAGCCGGAAAGTTAAATGGGATGACCAGTACCCAGTTGCTGAATATGATTATACGCCGGATGATCAGGAGGACACCGGAGATGTTTATTCTGATCAGAGTATTATGACAAGCGAACACGACACTGGACCGCCATTGGGAACACCGGATGCTAATTTTGTCAACTCGAGTAAGGAACAACAAACGGACGCTGGCGCAACCTGTCCATTCATTACAATTGCTCCAGAGGGACCACAAAACGCCGACCTGCAGGAGTATATTGTTGACCCCAAAACAAGAAAATTTAAATGTAGCGAGTGCTCAATAGAATTCGCAGCAAAACAAGCCTGTCAAGCCCATTACAAGTGGTTCCATCTTAATGAAAGATACAAATGTAGGTTTTGTGATAAAGTGTTTAAACAAAAAGCAACATGCTACAGTCATTACAAGACCGATCACGTTGGCGTTAGATTAAGATGCGGTATTTGCAGTAAAGATTTTAAAAGCAAGTACGGTTTAGATTATCATCAAAGTAACAGCAGTTGTAAAATGGGATGTCCTCCGAAGCCCAAGGAATACACTTGCTATTGCCATATTTGTAAAATAGGCTTTACTTTTAAATCAAATATGGTGACACATTTAAGACAAATTCATTTCCGGACGGAAAGACACAAGTGCAATGTTTGCGGGAGGGAATTTACTCGGCAAAGTAGCCGGAACGCGCATCAGAAAACTGTTCATCGCAAAACAGCTATAAAAACCGATTGATATTTGCAATATGTACTCCATTTCACATTCGCACTCTTAAAAAGGAACCTTGAACTAGAATGAATTATAGAAAGGCGATAAGAATTCACACCTTTGACACACCTTTAAAAAGTGATGATGACAATGAAAAACGATATGCTAACAGAAGTGCTTGTAGCAAACAACTTGACTCCTATCGACTAACTTACTGTTTTATAATTTATTCAATTTAAATAATTTAAAAGTAGTAATAGGTTAAATATATATACGAGTGTATGAATAACCTTTTATTTTCATGAGTAAAATATATGTAAAAATATGTGTAACTTCCAAATAAATTTTCATGCAACTAATTTTTCATCGTTAATATCATCAATTAATATAATAAGTCATCGATCTCATCATTATAAATATGATCCTCTTTTTTTCCGAAGTCTCCTCCTCGTTGTTTTTGAGCCAATGCTCGAAATTGGTAGGTCTTTCCAGTTTTATCTGTTTACTCCAGCTCAGAATAAAACGCTTTCAACAAGTATGTAAGTTACATGTCGTCGCGTCTTCTTTTATGTAGGATGTGGCCGACCCGGTCAAAACAAAAATGAAGCATGTGGGGCAGTGGTCAGTATAGAAATGAGAGTGATGATCTGATTTAGGATCATATTCATCAAAGGACGGACTTTTCAAAGCCGATGAAAGCCTAATTAAGCATATGAAACAATGCTCCATCGGCTCTACCAAAAATTCACTCCCCATTTTAGGTTATATAAATGTTCCGGAACCCTTCCAATTCAATAACGTTAGGAACGTGCAGTTTAGTTAAATAAATTGTTTTTAAAGGTATTTCAAATACTTCAAACTTTTAATAAATTGTAATTGTAAGTTGATTTTGTGTTTTGATTTGAATACCTATATGCTATGCTCTTGCAATTGGATTGGAACTACTATTTTTTAATGCAATGTGCTCCATGCTAAAATAAACAGATAAGAAATGAGCCAATGATGCGATGATCTGATCAGAGTAGTTTTGTAAAACCAGAAGGGTTGAATATAGGGCAGCTCACACCTATTTTACATTTACGCAGGAGTGCATGAAAAAAATGCTTAGGATAGGATGGTTCACACAAAATGAGTTGCTTTTGATCCCACATTCGCTATAGGGACTGTAACCTGAAACAAGACTACCTACTCACCTGGTGAAGCGTTTTAACTGAACTTGAATATTTTTTACTTGATTTGACAACTTAATTTAAACGCAACAATTATGGGGAGGGAACAATTTGTTGTCGAGTCAATGAGCCATTGTTTTTTCTGCCTAAATAGAATATTGCACTGCAAAGTTAAGCCCAAGTCAGATAAAGCACAATCAACGACATCAATCAATCAATCATCATCTATTTACTCCGTTCAGCATTTATCCAGATTTTTAAAACTGGACATGAAAAAAGTTTTCAATATCAATGACAATGGCACGGAGCAGGAGTTCATTCCTTCCCACCTCCTCGAGAAAGTCAAACAGTCGACTTTAAAAGTAGAACTGTGTGAAGAGTGTGTCAAACTTATGGAGACATTTTCTGGGGTGTGCCGACAACTGGAAAGGCTTGAAATAGAGGCATTATCCTCTTTGAAACTTATACATGAAAAATTAGAGAAGGCCGACCAAATTTGTAAAATTGACCAGGTCAAAAGTTTGGCCAACTCTTCACTACCTAATGTAAGGGATGTGTGGAAAGGGAAAGTAGATATTCTGGAAGCTCTTAGGACTGATGTGGCTCAGAAATGTACGCTTAAAAAATAGATTATAAATTATAACGTATATAAACAAATTACGCAATTTTTAAAGTTAAATAAATAAAACATAAATCTTTTAATTGCAGGCTCCAGTAAATTAAGCAGTACTGGCCCGCGAGTAAAGGTCCGTAACCTGACAATGCAGGATGTCGTTGCAAAGCAGCTCAAAATGAAAACCTGCTCAATTGTCAGCGCCAAACGCCACCAAGTCGCTTTACCAAATGCCAAGTTTGAAGGAATGTCGGATGTGGATAGTACAGCCGGATTTGATGATTCATTTCCGGATGATCATGATGATGATGGAGACAACATTAAGCTGCATTCTAATTCTAACATGGGTAGCGGTAGCGAAAACGAAGATTTAATTGCATCGCCTTCGACTTTGGCAAAGGCCGGCACAACCCCAGGGCACACCTTGGAAGCAACCAGTGGCTACGGATTTACTATGGCTACTACAGAGGCAGAGGACCATCCAACGGCTGATCAACCGGAATTTATTGTTGACCCAAAAACCAAAAAAGTTCGCTGCAGTCGATGTTCAACAGAGTTTAAAGATAAAACAAAATGGAAGCGACATTATCAAACTATGCATCTAAAAGTTAGGTACAAGTGTAAGCTATGCGGCGAGGATTTCAGGCATTTAACTACTTACCGGAATCACAACAACACTGTCCATCTTGGCATAAAGTTCAGATGCGCCGCATGTGAAAGGGATTTCAATGATAAGTCTAACTTAACCAGGCATCAGAAGGGGTGCCGAAGATAGGCCTGTGTGTTCCAACCTGGTAGCGATGATAACTTGGTACAATTACCCATTTTGTATTACACTACACCGATAATAATGTTGATGAATAAATATTAAAAAAGATTAATACTGTTTTTGTGAAAACTGTTTATCTACTCACTAATCGTCAGGTACTCAGGGAGGGATCAATCATTTTTTTTGGCAAACTTTTAGTTTGTATTTTTATCGTTCCGTTTTCGTTAATTAGCCATGCTGTACGCAAACAAAACAGATTAATCATACGTAACATGATTACGAATTTTGCCCATTGAATCACATATTCATCAACATCAAAATCCTCATTCAAGCTTCAAGCAAACATGACAGGATTCATGATTGATAAAACATCTCCCACTCACGAATTGCATGGAATATTGCAGTGTACTTACTTTGTCAGATCAGCTCAACCTAAAAAGTCTTTTGATAAGATTAAGATTAGCGTAGCTGATGACAGAAGTGGGGTAATTTTAATGATCGTGTGTGAGATTCTGACTGAAGCCATGCAAATAAAATCCGACAGGGAGCTCCAATTTACTCCAGTATAAAAAGGTTCATTGGAAGTGAAACGTCGCTTTTGAAATTTCATCTTTTATATTCCCATTTGTTACATTTGACCTGAAGTAAAAATGGAAAAAATAGGCTACTTTCTGATTCTAGGAATCTACTTTGCATTACTTGGAGGGACAAGTGGAAAACCTGACAGTAGCACTCGGCAGGGATGCAGAACAGGTAAAAAATAATTAAATTTTATCGTCCTAATTATTATTTCCTTCATTTATTCATTCATGGCTAGATGGCTACTGCCTTCATTGAATATATGTATTTTTATTTAGTTCCGGAATGCCAGGCCGAAGCCAAAAGCTATCTGGAAGGAGAATATGAAAGGGAGTCTTCCGACTTCTGCAATAAATTTGTCAACGCGGACTGGAACTATAACACAAATCTCACCAGTGAAGAGGCCGAAAGGGAAGCATTGGAGGCGAGCATTGCCTATTCAAACTTCCAGTTTCGAACATGGAACGATACCATCCGCCACTGGGAATTTGAGCAGTTTACAGACTCTGTGATCAAGAGACAACTAAAATTCTTGAATGTTATCGGGGTGGCTGCTCTGGACGCTACGGATCTGAATAGGGTAAGTTGTACTAGGAAAAAAATGTTTGATAATGGACACTATATTATGGTCCTTTAATGAGCTACATTAATGCATGTAGTACAATCAAATCCTACGAGACATGACAAGAACTTTTGGAACATCAAAGATTTGTCCGTTTAACAATCAAAATTGTAATGTGACTGTGGAAGGACTGAATCTGGAACCAGGTTGGAGAATATTGCTAATCTTTTTATTGTTGTAAAAAGTTGCTTAATTTTTTATTATTCGGCTCGAATCTTATTCTGACTTTTTTATCATAAAACAAATGTGGGTAAAAGATATTGAGCACATCCTCGCCACGTCTCGTAATTCCGCGGAGCTTGCTTACGTTTGGAAGGCTTGGAGGGATGCTTCCGGGAATCCGATTCGGGACATGTATGCTGAATTTATCGGGTTGAGTAACAAGGCAGCTCAAGCCAACGGTAAAAGCAAAAAAAAATCAAAGAGCAATTAACAAATGATGCATGTTATAAGCATTGGGGCATTGTGAGACTGGATTTTTTCTAAATTGTTTATGTTAGATCTTGATGACACTTCGGACTTGTGGTTGCTTCGATATGAGTCTGACGATTTCAAAGCGCAAATGGAGACGCTCTGGAATGACGTCCGGGAGTTGTACGAAAAGTTGTATGGCTTTGTGCGCTACCGACTTCGACAATGGTATCCTCATGAGTTTGATAGGGAGGATGATCCCATACCTACTCATCTACTTGGTATAGACAAATACGGACTAAATTACATAACCCAAAATTTGATTTATAACTTCGTAACATAATCAATCACTAATCAATCTCAATCTGCTTGATTTGCATAGGCAACATGTGGTCCCAGCAGTGGGACAATATTTATGATATCGTCAAGCCATTCCCAAATGCTCCTGGATTCGATGTGACAGACGCTCTTCAAGAGGTACAACAATATTTACTGATGTCATGTTATGATAAGCATACTTGACAGCTTTTATGTTATTGATGATAACCACTTGACTTTAACTTTTTAACACACTAACCCATTTTTTACTATCAGCGTTTTGGCTCAGACGGATTGGAAGCTGTCACCGAGATTTTCAAGATGGCCAACAAATTTTTCACGGATTTGGGTCTCGCTGATATGAGTGTGGCGTACGGTGATAAGGCTCTTATTATCCGACCTGATGACAGGGAGGTTGTTTGTCACGCTTCGGCTGAGGACTTTTGTAATGGCGAAGATTACAGGTGGAGATAAATCTCTTATTTTTTCAAAATTTACATAATAATAATAACATGAAATTTTTACCTTCATGTCATCTCTTTCATGTCATATCATTCTGATCTCGATCTTTCCCTTTCCAGAATCAAGATGTGTACCAACGTCGCCCACGATGACTTCACCACAGTTCACCACGAACTAGGCCATATCCAATATTTCATGCAGTACAGTCCCCAACCGATTACCTTCAGGGACGGGGGCAATCCCGGATTTCATGAAGCGATTGGGGACGTCATAGCCCTTTCCGTTGCTACCACTAAGCATATGATTAAATTGGGGCTCATGAATGACACAGAGAGCAGTTCGGAGCTTACCGTTAACTATTTGATGAAGATGGCGTTGGAGAAAGTAAAATAAAATTATGGTAAAAAATTGCAAGATTCGCTCTGTTAAACTGTTAAATGCTTTTATGCCTTAGATTGCATTCCTACCATTCGGTTACCTGATCGATGCTTACCGGTGGCAAATCTTTGACGGGAGCATAGCCAAAGAAAATTTTACTCAAGGGTGGATTAAAATCCGAAACGAAGTGCAAGGTTTGGTCCCTCCTGTGATGAGGACCGAAGATGACTTTGACCCGGGGTCAAAGATGCATGTACCAGGTAAAATTTAATTTTTAATCTAAAAAAGCACTTTTACTTTTTAGAATGAATGTACAAATCTATGAATTTTTTTGATTGATGATTGTTTTAGCTAATGTCCCGTACATTCGCTACTTTGTCAGTTTCATCCTCCAGTTCCAAGTTCATAAAGCTCTTTGCATAAAAGCTGGAGAATACGTTGCTGGAGACCCCAACAAGCCTCTGCATAACTGCGACATTGACGGGAACCTGGAAGCGGGAGCTGTGATGAAGTGCGCCTCTGTTTTGTTCCATATTTTCATACATTAAAACCCGAAAAGAATAAATTTTAATTTAAAATACTTTTTTGACTTTACTATAATTAACCAGGGAGCTGTTGGAGGCTGGAGCGTCAGCTAACTGGCAAGATATTTTGGAGAAGGCCACAGGAAGCCGGGAAATGGATGCTTCTGCTATCAAAGAGTACTTCACTCCGTTGGTCCAGTATCTGGACGGGGAGCAAGCGAGACTCAACTACTCCACCCAGTGGAGGAGCGATGCTTGGAAGGAGAGATACAGCGGAAACTAAAAGGTTTCATAATCGTGTGTAAATTGTGTCAGTTTACCCCCAAAAAATCAGTATAACCATCAATCAGTTTATATACCAAAATGAAATAGTTAGTTGTCTCTTGAATTTATTTCTGTAGTCCTGTAATTAACTTTGAAAATTAGAATGTACAAACTCAATTGCAAAATAAATTTCGGCAAAAACAGTTGCTCCCTCTTATGATAAAACTTTTACTGGTTTATTAACTAATAAAAAGCGATACCATAGTAAAATTCTCAAAGTTTAAAGTGACATAATAAGGAAGTTCAAATAGCGCTTCTCATTATCCAGATAAATGTGAATGTGACAGGTTGTCCAATCGGCATCTGAAAAAATAATTAGAGAGACAACAAACTTGTTTTTAGTTACGAGGCAATTCAAATTAAAACTCGTCAAATTGTCGATAACAATTGCAAATAAATTAATAAGCTTTAAGATTACCTAAACAGCATGATTTACTTCGCTCCCTCTCAAAATATCTTATTCTGCGCTAGTTTTTACGGTGGCGGCGGAACTGGAGGGCTGCTGAACTGGCTGAGGGACAACGGTCGTCGTCTGATTGCCATGCTCATCCACGTCAATATAGAGAAGTGCTGGGACCACATACGTCGTCGTTTTTGGACCAGAGCTTGAAGATGGCGTTGGCATTGACGCCAACTGATGATTACTAATTTGGACAATTGGCTGCATATTAATCTGGAAGGTTTCGAGTTTTGGGAACAAGGGGGGAGGCTGTTGCTGCTGCCCTGAGTTCAATGCCGGTCCCTGGTAGTAACTTATCTTGGGCAACTTGTAAGGGCCTGCCGGGACGGCGTCCTTCTTCAGCCTCATGTTCACCTTCTGATCTGGAGCAAAGTGGTGTCCACAAACGTTGGCTTTGGTAGTAATTTTTATGTCCTCATCCAACTCCAACTTCTCCAGCCATTTGTTTCTCCTGGTGGGAGAGGATGGGAATCTGTAGAGGATGCTGGAGCTGTCCTGACACGGCTCCTTATTCCGCTTGCAAGGAAGGCAGTAGTGTTTGTTGTTAGTCGACATTATGTAAAACTTGGAACTCAACTAATTAACTAAATTTTGCGAGTTTCATCTATTGTTATGGGAAACTTAAAAGTGTCTGTTCGGTTCGACATAAAAAATGTGAAGTATTTTGAGAATAAAGCTTATGTGCGAATGGGCATCAGCTCAGCTGCAGATTTTCTACACAACTGCTATACTTGGTCAACCCTTTCTTTTCTCTGTGAGAAATTATAAGGGAATTGAGAGATATGGTTGGGGGTATCATATCAGCCTGTTCTGCTATATCCATTTTCCATCGGTGAAGTGAGGAGTGAATGGACTGCCACTGCGCACTGCTGCGCTGCGTAACTTGAGTCTAATCCATCTACACAATACACAACTTCTTTGTTGGTGTTGCTTTCCCTGTTGTACAAAGTCACAAACCAAGCCGAACGACATGAAAGAAAGCTGCTTTAAAGGTTTTCATACTTACTTGCCCATTTAATTTCTTTCACTAAAGTAGTAAAAAATGTATATAAGCTTTTATTGCTTGATTTTAATTGATTGAAAATGACGGCACACTCACTTTTAAATTTTTGGTGTCCGAGAAAGCTGTAAATAAAAACTTTTGAAAATCTCATGTCATGATATGATTTACTGACTTACAGACAATATTATTGGCATTGGCTTCGTTACATCACAGTTTCTGGGAAAGGGTACACTTTTCTTCCACAAAAAAAAGGAGTTGGTTGCGGGACGTGGTGGAGTGAACAACATGTGTGTGGTAGCTGCGTAGCTTTAAGCTCTATCAGCCAGATTGTGTTATGGATAGGCCTAGCTTAGGTACTTACTGACTGTAAAATCTACATTTGATCTAAGCTTGATATTTTGTAAAAACTTAATTTTTGGATGTAGTGGTATTGATTATTATTATTATTTAAAAAATTACTTATTTATAAAATGTGTATCCAGTATAACATCACCAAATGTTAGATTCTGAGTAAAGTGATCAGTGAAACAGAACATTATTTTTTTTACCACCACACCGCAGCCGACTCCCCCAGAGGAGTACAGTATCATGTTTACGAGAGAGGATCATCGCGAAAGGTTGCTGGAGGTGGATTGAGGCATTGACAAGACAGAAATCGGCGGC